>CM046044.1:6966446-7134830 GCA_025215565.1 Flaveria ramosissima | reverse complement strand
AGGATGACCCGAAGACCCGAAAACTAAACAAATGATCTGACATTATTGTATTATTAATATTTATTATTTTACGTATTTATTGTGTCTAGAGCTTTATGCATGTAACACTATGAATAGTGGCAAGATCTACCAAAATACCTTCCTTATTCATCACACGACCCAAGAATTGAAGTTTTCTAAACCAAAATGCACATTTAAAAGATTTTACATATAACTTTTTTTTTCTTAACACATTAAGAACCTCATGGAGATGTTGAGCATGATCTTCTTCAGTTCGAGAATTATAATCGATAAATACGAGGACAGAATGATTAAGCATAGGCTTACATACTCAATTCTTGAGGTCCATGAAAACCACTGGAGCATTTGGTAAACCAAATGGCATCACAACAAATTTATAGTGCCCATAACGAGTACAAAAGACTGTCTTAGGTAAATCTTCTTCTTGTACCTTAACTTGATGATAGCCTGACCTTAAATCGATCTTTAAGAAACAGCTAGCGCCTTGTAGTTGGTCAAAAAGATCATCAATTCTAGGCAAAGGGTATCTATTCTTGATGGTCAGCTTATTTAATTTATGATAATCAATTCACATTTGCATGCTACCATCCTTCTTTTTAACGATCAAATAGGCGCACCCTAGGGTGAAACACTTGGCGAATGAAGTCTTTATCCAAGAGGTCTTTGAGTTGAGACATCAATTCCTTCATCTCATTTGGTGCTAGTCGATATGGAGATTTAGCCACAGGTTTAGCTCATAGATCAGTTTTGAATTCGGTTTCCTTGTTAGTGGAACACCTAGAAGCTCATTGGGGAAAACGTTTGAGAATTTTTTAACTAGAGGGACTTCATGAAGTTTTTTTTCTTTTATTTATTATCAGCCATGTAGGCTTGAAACGCTTGATAACCATGTCTTATGTAGTTCTTGGTTTTCGCCATTGAGCATACAATAATGTTGCTCGTTCTATACACATAGACATAAACGTGTTCTACCATTGGCGACGTAAATTGAACAATCTTATGATTGCAAACTATCGACGTATGATGTTGGTGCATGACCGATTAAGGGCTTGAACAATTACAACACAACAACACAATGAGGAGAATAACTAAACTTGATCAAACAGTGAACTGGATTAACCAATATTGATACAAAGAACACAAGTAAAGTAAAAGAGACAGAACAAGAGATTTGGGTTTCAAGGAGGCAGTATATTGCTTTCTCAAGTTCTTTTACAAGTGTTACAAAGCATAAAAAAAGATACAAGAACTTGGAATGCTTATACTACAACCTACAGCCGGCTATACTTTGAAAGCCAGCTGGATACAATTGACTAGACACTAACAAATCAATTGTAGGATCAAAAGGCATATCTGCCTTTTGACCTTGTGACTATGACATACCATAGCTCACATCCTATCTATTACAAAGGATAAAGTACATAAAGTAGAAAGTTACAGACTCAAGACCTCAATGTACAGTTATCAAAAGCATGGACTTTTTCACCAACTCATGTAAGTTGGTGACTGCTGGACCGGACGTTAAGGGCTTGAACAAATTACAACACAACAACACAATGAGGAGAATAACTAAACTTGATCAAACAGTGAACTGGATTAACCATAGTGATACAAAGAACACAAGTAAAGTAAAGAGACAGAACAAGAGAGTTGGGTTTCAAGGAGGCAGTATATTGCTTTCTCAAGTTCTTTTACAAGTGTTACAAAGCATAAAGAAAGATACAAGAACTTGGAATACTTATACTACAACCTACAGCCGGCTATACTTTGAAAGCCAGCTGGATACAATTGACTAGACACTAACAAAATCAATTGTAGGATCAAAAGGCATATCTGCCTTTTGACCTTGTGACTATGACATGCCATAGCTCACATCCTTATCTATTACAAAAAGGATAAAGTACATAAAGTAGAAAGTTACAGACTCAAGACCTCAATGTACAGTTACCAAAAGCATGGACCTTTTCACCAACTCATGTAAGTTGGTGACTTTACAGAGATGCAGCGGAAGGTGCAGCTTTATGGAACAGTACATCAGATAAAGCATGTTACTAAAAGTCTTCGGAAGAAATCTGTCTTCATAGGTGAAGCTTCGGAAGACTTTGTCTCTGAGGCTTCGGAAGACTTCATGGCTTCTTGGGCTTGGAAAGATTTTACACTTAGAGTATTTTCTAGTGTATGTGTGTAAAACTTCCGAAGCATTCTTACTTCAGTACTTAGTGCATGTTGCAGAGAGACTTTGGATGTTTTGGTTTGCATCAGACTTAAGGAATCCTTACAAACTCCCCCTAGGCTGATGCTACCAAAACACTTTAGAAGATCTTCAGATGTTAGTGGTCTTCAGTACAATCATGACCATACCCTTCTTCATTAGATGGTCAGGATCATCAAGACCTTCATAGTATCTTCTCATCTCAAAGAGATCATGCAGAGGTAAGTTGATTATGTCTTGCCAAGTATAGACATTCTCAACACCTTGATCTCTGATTACATGCCATCTTTCTGGATTGGTAGAGTAAGTCCAGGACAAGATGGGTGTCTCAGTTGTCAGAGGAGCCACTTGCATTGGAGTTGATTGGGCTGCCTCATCATGCACTTCCTCAGGTTGATCTGACTCAGCCTGAGGTGTAGAGGTAGATGACTTAGGCTTCTTCTTCTTTGACTTTGGTTTAGAAGCCATTCTCTTCTTCCTCTTAGATGACTTTAACTGAGAAGACTGGTCTGCAGCACCTTGTTGATCATCCTTGTCTTTCTCAGTTGGGTGTTCCTCCCTCACAGGTTCAGAAGGAGAGGGAGTTTGACCCTGCTGGATCAGAAGATGAAGCTTGCTGAGGCTCAGCTGGAGGTCGGGTTGAGGTGTCTCAGGTTGTTCAAACTTAACCTCCACTTCAGGTGGGACTTGACTTGGAAGAGAGTGTAAGTCAATCAGTTCACCACTCTTAATCTTCTGCTTGATCACCCTTATATGCTCATCCATTGTGGATAGAGATAGGGCCAAGTCTCCTTCCGGAGAATCCATATAGCTTCAAGAAGCTCATCATCCTTTGTCTATCAGCAGACTTCTTCACACTCTTTTGGATGATGGCTCTTGACTTTGCAGCTTCTTCCCTTAGCTTCCTTTTAGTTGTCTTTCTCTCTTTGACTAGCTCAAGTTCAAGTTGTTTAAGTACTCAAACTCAATGAAGTCATAGGACAGGGAAGAAGTGCATCTGCCTGATAGAAGCCTGTGGCACTCAGGTAGTTGATCATTTGATCCTATCTTCTTCTTTGTCTACTGAGGTTCTTGTGGAGCCACATCTTCCTGTACAGGACTTTCTTGAACTGGAGAGAGAGTGGGAGCATGCTTGTAGAGTCTTTTCTGTCTCCTCTCCTCTTTGAATTGGAGAAGTAGCCTTGCATCCTCTTTTTCTTTCATCTCTCTTGACACTTCCATGTCAGCCAGTTCATTCAATTCTTCTAAGGGGAGGGAGATGATTTCATCAATATCATAGTTCCTGGTCTGTAATAAGTAATCCTGACTGCCCAACTCATCATCTTGAGTATTTGGTCTGGGGGCAGCCTGATTGCAGCTTGCATAAAGCTAGATGAGACCCAGAGGAACTTTCTCCCCTTAGCTTCTTTTCCTCTCTCTCTCTTCCTCCTCAATTTCCTCAGGAGTCATAATCCTTTCCCTTTGTCACCCACAGACCTTTGTGACTCAGGGTGGATAGAGGCTTGGCCTTCATTGCTTGGTGTAGCTTCCATGCTCTGGCCAGAGAGAGGCTGAGAAACACCTTCACCAGCAGGTGTCTCAGAAGGAGTGTGAACCTCTGCAGCAGTTGTTGATGATGAGACAGGGGTCTCAGGTTCTGCCACTGGGCCTTCAGTCAAGGTTTCCCCTATGAAACTAATCTTAGGGTCCACCTCAACATCCAGTTGACCGATGACATTGCCTGATTGCCTAAGTCTCCTTCTTAGAGTGAACTCTGCAAGGATCCTATCTTGGATTCTTTGAGCCAATCTGTCAGCTTGTCTTGAGTTGCTTGGATTGACAAGTGGCATGTTGACTAGATCCAATCTTTCATAGAAGTTCAGCTTTGAAAATCAAATACTTCTTGTTGCCCTTGAACTCTGTGAAGAATAAGGGCTCTTCTGTCAGCATCATACCTCCACCTTATGATGTAGTTTGAAGTTCCTTGTGGTGGAGATGACACAGCCCTTGGTATACCTTCCTCAAAGAGACTCCTGATGATAGAGTCTATAGAGTCCACATTAATGTGAACTTGAGGAAGTTGCTGAGAATGCACAACTGCAAGTGAGGATGGTGAGTCCTCTATGTCCATTCTCTGTGAAGAACTCCCAGGTTCTGTGTGCTGCAATAACTTTCTCCCCCTTTTGGTAGCATCACCCACTTGCATAGGTGAGCTGGAGGATAAGTCAATCACTTCCACAGGTTCTTGTGTTCCTGGTTGAGCTCTCCTTAAAGGTCTCCCAGCTAGTTTTTCCTTTAGATATGAAATCTGAAGTTGCTGATCATTGACCCTGTTTTGTAAGGTAGTCACCTGAGATTCAGGTGACTAACCTTAGAGACTAAATAGGAGCATGTTTTTGACAGTTTTGCACCTTTAGTCTCAAATTCCCCTCTTCTTCATCAGAAGAATCATTGGGGGATGAGATGATTGGACCAAAGTCCTCTCTCTCACCACCAGCTTGAGGTTCTTGGCTGCTGGTTTTCCTCTGCTCACTAGCAATCTCAGTTGAGATGCCAGTGGGCTGAGTTGCCATGGTTGAGGTCTTAATGATGTAATCACTTGCAGAAGTGAGAGCCTCTTCCATATGGACATCCTGAACATGTTCAGAAGTGTCCACCTCAGTAACAGGTGACTGATGTGGGATAGACTGAGGAGAATCAGAGGTACTCATCTCTCTTTGAGTAGGGAGGAGAGAGAGAGACTCATGGTACTCACTGAATCCTAAGTCTTCATCAGTATAGAAGGATAGGTTGGGAATGGGTGGTTTAGATCTAAAGGCTGGGGATGGTAACTGTCCCCTGAAGGTTGTTCACTTGAGTGTTGAGACTCAGAGTGAAGGCTTAAGGCTGTTGGGCTTGTGAGCTCATCAGGGTGAGCATGAGGAACCTCAGCCCTGATAGTTGAAGAAATGGGAGTGGTTTGCTCCTCAGGGGAAGTGGGAGCTCTAGTGTCCACTTCTCCTGTAAGGTGAGTATATGGGGACCTGCACAGACTCAATAGCCTGAGCAGGGGTTCGTTTGGATTTTCTTTGGTAGGTGAGGGTTATTTGTGGTCTTTTTAGTGGTAAGGAAAAAGAAGGTGTGGGTTCAACACTAGCTTGTGTTGCTAGGTTGTCACCTTGAGCAATGAGCTCTAACATTTTGGGACTAGGGCTGTTTCTACCCCTGAGAAGCCTACAGTTGGCTTCTTCATGATTTTAAAGATGCCGGGCTTCATCTGTCCCAATTTAAGAATATTACTTGTTTCCCTCAACTGTGAGCCCAGTTCACAGTTAAGAATGTGCTGAACATATCTAGGAAACATGTAATACTCTAAGGAGTCCAAGTTTGCAAGTAAATTGGTATAAACAAATTGAGAGTACCTGAACTTGACCCCCTGAACCATTCCATGCACTATAAAGGAGAGATCCTCAGGAATCTGGTCCCACCCTCCATGCTTGTTTGACAAGCTGTGGATAACCACATGGAGCAGGTATTTCCACTGGGATGAGACCTTCCCTTTCCTGAAGGTCTTTACAGAGAAATCTCCCTCATAGCCCATCTGCTCAAAGGAATGATTAACAGCTTCCTTTGGGAAGGACAACTCACCTTCTTCATCATCCAGCTGCAAATGATGGTTGATGATGGCCGGAGTGATGAAGATTGTCCTCCCTTGCACTGTGGCAGACAGTGCCTTCTCCCCATCCATAATGACCTCTTGGCAGGTCTTCCAGAATTCAAGCAAATGATCCTCATACAGAGTAGGATCAATGGTCAGGGAGGTGAAGTAGTTGGATAGAGTTAAGAATTGGCAAATCTCTGAGAAACTTGCATCTTTCTCAGAGCTTAACAGAGCAACCTGATTGTGTTGCCTGTGAGTTGCATGGAGAAATCTGGGTTGTTTCTGCGGTTAAGGTTGGCCATTTAGAAGCTTAAGGTGAAGAAAGGTAGAAAGCAAAGGCGGTTTAGAGAATTAGGTTTGAGGAATAGTGGAATTGAGGAAGATAGTGAGGAAGAGGGGGAACCGTTGGGTATTTATGTGAAAAGGGATTTGAACCAAAGTTAATGAAAGAGGATAAACTTTGAAATCCGAAAGTCGGTCCCACCTCTGAAAAAGTAGTTTACTTTTGCTCAAAAAGTAGTTTTCTTGGAATTCGAAAAGCTTCCGAAGGTAAATGTCTTCGGAAGTTTTAATGAAAAAGCTTCCGAAGCTAAAATGGCTTCGGAAGATTTTCCTGAGAGTCTTGAAATTTTGCTTCGGAAGAGAAATAAACACTTGAATGCTTTGTATAAGAAACAACAAAGCTTCCGAGAGTTAATTTTGCTTCGGAAGGAAAAAGTCCTTAAAAACAAATAAGTGTCTGAGATAAGAATTTAAGCTTCGGAAGATAGATTTAGACTTCTTCCGAAGGTAAAATTTCTTAGACAGTTATTTATTTTGAAGACATGATTCTTCCGAAGATAAAATTTTATCTTCCGAAGGATCAGAAATTTTCAAGAATCTAAGGAAAGTCTTCAAAAAGAATTTTATATCCAAAGAAAACATGAGCTTATGAAAGTGATGAACTAGACAACTTAGGACACACATATTTTAAGAAGAAATAATTAGAATTAGTTTTAAGAAAAAGTCTACTCAAAGTTAATCATCCCAATAGCTGATATAGATATTTAAATCTCTGTTCATCAAAAGCTTTTGTAAACAGATCAGCATATTGTTCATCTGTATGAACTTTGACTAGTTTAATTAATCCCTTTTCATAGTTATCTCTTATTAAATGATACCTGATATTGATGTGTTTGGTCCTTGAGTGCTGCACAGGGTTCTCAGTGATAGAGATAGCACTATTGTTGTCTATGTGGATAGGAGTCTCCTTGAAGTTAAATCCATAGTCCAGCATCTGATTTTGAATCCAAAGCACTTGAGCACAGCAGCTTGCAGCAGCAATGTATTCAGCCTCAGCAGTTGATGCAGACACACAGGATTGTTTCTTGCATTGCCATGAGACAACCCTTCCACCAAGGAATTGACATCCCCCAGATGTAGACTTTGCAGTCATGTTGCAACCACCATAATCACTATCTGTATAAGCATACAGATTGAAGTCAGGATTCTTTGGGTACCATAAACCAAGTGTTGAAGCACCTTTGAGGTATCTTAAATCCTTTTGACAGTGATTAAGTGAGACATCTTAGGGTTGGCTTGATATCTTGCACAAATACATGTAGCAAACATGATATCAGGCCTGCTAGCTGTAAGATACATAAGAGACCCAATCATAGCCCTGTATAAATGTTCATCTACACACTCCCCCTCAAGATCAGGTCCAAGGGAGTGAGTGGTTTCTGGCTATGGGTGTCTTAGCAATCTTACAATCAGTCATGTTGAACCTCTTGAGTATGTCCTGAACATACTTTGACTGACTTATGAAGATGCCATCTTCAACTTGCTTCACTTGAATTCCCAGAAAGAAATTGAGTTCTCCCATTGCACTCATTTCAAATCTGTCTTTCATCAGCTTCTCAAAGTCTTTGCAGAGCTTTGGATTAGTTGAACCAAAGATGATGTCATCTACATATACTTGAACTAGCAATAAGTCATTTCCCTGTCCTTTGATGAAGAGAGTTCCATCTATAGTACCTCTCCTGTATCCATGTTTACAAAGATACTCAGACAATGTCTCATACCATTTCCTGGGTGCCTGATGCAGCCCATAAAGAGCTTTGTCAAGCTTGCAGACATAATCAGGATGATCAGGGTCTACAAAACCAGGTGGGTGTTTGACATAAACCTCTTCATCAATCACTCCATATAAGAAAGCACACTTTACATCAAGTTGAAAGACCTTGAAGTTCTTGGATGCAGCAAATGCCAGGAATATCCTAACAGCTTCTAATCTTGCTACAGGAGCAAAGACATCAGTGTAGTCAATCCCTTCTTCTTGTGTGTATCCTTGAACAACTAGTCTTGCCTTGTTCTTGATGATAATTCCTCTATCATCCTTCTTATTCCTAAAAACCCATTTGGTTCCAATGGTAGTCTTCCCATGAGGAAGAGGACAAAGGTTCCAAACTTTCTGCCTTTTGAATTGAAGCAGCTCTTGTTGCATAGCTTCAACCCAACTTCCATCCTTTAGAGCTTCATCAACTTTCTTTGGCTCTATCTGAGATAAGAAACAAGAGTGAAGACAAACATTTGCTTCATGGGTTTGTCCTCTTGTTCTTACCCCTGTGACAACATCTCCAATGATGTTTGTGGTGGGGTGAGACTTGTGGATCCTTAGCTGAGGGATCACAGCAAGTTGCTGAGAAAGATCCAAATTTGAGAAATTTAGATCTGGCATAGATGATTCACCCTCCACATTACCACACTTATCAAGATTAACTTGATCCAATGAGTGTGTGACATCATTGATGTTGTCATCTATGGTGTGGTTATTAGCATCAAGGAATTCCTGATCACTTCACCATCACCATTGTTGTCTTCTACAATTGAGGTATCTTTATCTGGTTGAGGAGCCTCTGAGCTGGAATTTGAAGGCATACCAGATGTATCAGCTGAATTTGTCATTGTAGTGCTGATAGAAACCTCATTTGCTGAAGTAGTTCCAACTGGAGCTGAAGATGTATGAGTTGAGGGTCTTCCTAGCTCAAATCTTGGATCAGGATCACCTGTATTTAGATTTTCTGCAGATCCTGAAACATTCTCACAAGATTTGTTAAAACAGTTGGTAACTAAATCAAGATCAAATAGCCAATCAGGACCAGAACCAGCCACACAGGGTGTGTGTTCATTGAAAGTCACATTGGCTGACTCCTCAACAATTCTAGTTCTGAGATTGTATACTCTATAAGCCTTAGCTTGGGAAGAGTATCCAATGAAGTGTCCATCATCTGATTTCTCAGCAAACTTGGCAATTTGATCCTTGGTATTCAAGATGGTGCAGGGACATCCAAATGACCTGAGAAAACCAATGAAAGGTTTCCTCTTGTGCCAAAGTTCATAAGGAGTCTTACCATGTGTCTTAACTACCAAAACTCTGTTTTGCACATAGCAAGCAGTATTACTGCCTCTGCCCAGAAGGTGATGGGCAGTTTAGAGTCAGACAACATAGTTCTTGCAGCTTCAATTAGTGTCCTGTTTCTCCTCTCAGCAACTCCATTTTGCTGAGGAGTCCTGGGAGCACTATATTGTCTTGTAATACCTTTTTCATCACAAAATGTATCAAGGATTTGGTTCTTGAATTCAGTTCCTTGATCACATCTTATGGTTTTGACCTTGTGATCACTTTGATTCTCAACTTTTAAGATGAAATTCTTCAGAATCTCAGGGGTTTCATCCTTAGTTCTAAGAAAGAAAACCCAAGTGAATCTTGTAAAATCATCTGTGATCACTAAACAATAAGAGGTCCTTCCTAGACTCATTACACTGGTGGGGCCAAAGAGATCCATATGTAACAAGTGTAGGGGAGTAGGGAGTAGTGAGGAGTTCCTTTCCTTAGGCTTGTGAGATACCTTATGTTGCTTCCTTTCAGGCATGCAACACAATGATCATCACTTGTAAACTCTTTCTTTGGCATTCCAGTTACCAAATCATGTTTAATTAGCTTATTCATGTTCTTAAAGTTTACATGGCACATTTTTATGCCATAGGAAAGACTCATCACTATTTGCTTTAGATAGAAAGCATGAAACTTCTCCAGAGGGAGATGTTTCTTGCAAATCCATCTTGTACATGTTCCCTTTCCTGGGGGCTCTGAGCAGGATATGCTCATGAGGAATGACCACTCCAGGCTTGAGAACAATGCACTCATGCTCAGTAAAGAGCATGTTATGACTCTGATCACAAAATTGGGATACACTCAGAAGATTGTACCCAAGCTCCTTAACAAAGTTTACCTTTTCAATGCTGAGCTTACCATTTGTGACCTTGCCCCTTCCAGAAATGTAACCACCTTCATCTCCTCCAAAAGCAACTGGTCCTCCATCAATTCTCTCAAAGTTATGGAGTAGAGACCTATTGCCTGTCATGTGCCTGGAACAGCCACTGTCAACTTATCCAGACATTCCTGCTTGTCCTTGAGTTGTTCCTGCACCAAGAAAAATGATTAGTTACATTTGGAAACCCAAGCCTTACTTGTCTTGGGCTCACTAAGTATAATAGAAGGTAATGCAACAGTAATAGATCCTATGGTTGTACTAGGGGATCTTCAGCTGTTGTTGATGGAGAAACTTCAGTCATTTGGTCTTTCTTAGACTTCCACACCACCTTTGGAGTCTTGGACTTGACCTTCAAAACCTTAGAAGCTTTTGGACTTCACAAGTTTTGATGACTGAACCTTCGGAAGATTCTACAGTCACTGCAGCAGACTTCAGTGCTTCGGAAGAACTCCTTTCTTCCGAGACCAATTTTTCTTCCGAAGGTAATTTCCATTTACCTTCTTCTTTGATTTGGAGCTTTCGAAGGAAACAGACTTTCCTTCCGAAGCTTGAATCTTCTTGAAACTCTTTGAAGTCTTTGTATTGGTCATGTGGATAGTACTTTTAGGATTGTATGGGCAATCCTTAGCAATGTGAGAGGTACTTTCACACATGACACATAACATTTTCTTCTTCAAAAGAGTCTCCTTATGAAGCAAGACTGGTTTTGGTCACATCCCTTCTCCATCTTCATCTTGGTAGATGCTGAGACAGTTCTTTTGGGCTGTGAATTGTTCTTGGAGTTTGATGGTCCAGGCTGTGCAGCAGTGGTACACAGCAGCTCAGTCTTCTTCTTGTACTGAGATGATTTGAACAAGAACCAGGACTCTTAGCTGAGGAGTCTTGGTTGATGTCTTCAGTCCTTACTACTTTAAAACCTGCAGAGATAAAAACTTGTTTCTGCTTAGAATCAAAAGTAGCCTTGATCTCTTGAGCCTTCTTTGCTTTTCTCTTGCTCTTCCTGATCAAGTTCTTTCTCTTGGACTTGGTCATCACAGTAGATTTCTTCTCCTCAGAAGGATAGTGGCCCTTGGAAGAATCCTCTTCTTCACTCTTCTCAGAGGAATTCTTCACTATCTCTTCTTCATCCTCCTCACTTATAGGATCTATGAGAGGAAGCTCATCTTCACAAGTTTCACACCTAGGAGATCTTACAGACAAGATTGTGTGTGGAGGAGCTATCTCATTTGATCCCAGTCCCTGTCTATTTTGATAGCACACTTTGTTGTGCAGGGATGAGGATATCATGTTCTTGAAGGTCTCTTCTTCAAGAACACTCTTTTCTGCCTTGGCTTTGCTGATCACAAGCTCAGCCTGGCACTCAGTCAACTTAGTTATGAGATCCTGGATTTGAGTCCTAAAATCTGTATGTTCATGTTTTAGTACTGAAATGGTTTTCTCCAAGTCCTCTATCTTTAACTTGTAATCATTTTCAGACTTTCTAAAATCAGATTTTAATATGTTTAATGACTCAAGATCAGATCTCATTTCTAAGTTGTAGGACCTGTATCTGTTACTTTAGCAATGCATTCAGGAGTACAGAGATGTTCCAATACCTTGGCTTCATCATGGTCTGCCATTAGTGCTTGGTTTGGAGAAGCATCTTCCACCTGAAAGCTCCAGTCAAAGCCTCCCTCTTCAACAGCAACAGCAGCATGTTGCTTTGGCTTCTCATTCTGAGGGGCTTTGTCAGTGTAGTTTGGTCTGGTTTGTGCTTGGCCACCATTTGTTTTAGGTGCCTTACACTCCCTAGCAAAGTGGCCCATCAAGTTACAGTTGTAACACTTGACTTTGCTTTTATCCAGCCCAAACTTTCCACTGGTTGCATTGCTTGGAAACCTTCTTCCTGTTCTCTTGTAAACTTCTTGGCTCTATGAGTGAGGAGAGCCATCTGCTGAACTATCTCCATGTACTCCAGGTCATCTGGATGGATACAGTCCAGGTCTTCAAGAGTGAAGAGAGAGTTCCCACAGCTTTCATCAGTAGACACAAAGGCTTGAGAAGAACTTGTCTCTTGGAATGGGCTTCCTTGAGTAAAGTTCTCCCTGGGTGTCTCTGGGAATGTGATGAAAGGACCCTTTGTGAGTTGTCAGGGTAGCATATGAGATAATGTTGGGGTTCTATGCTATCCCTTTCAACCACATGAAGGGCTGAACCCATTTGATTGTTGGAGTTGCCAGATGAACCTTGCATGTTCATCTCCATCTGGTATCCACTGAGAATCCCATATAACTCTGTCAGAGTAAGAGTTTTGAGGTTCTCAGTCCTCTTGATCACCACACAGTAGTGTGTCCATTGCCTAGGAAGTGAGGACATGAACTTCCTTACAATGTCCCTGCTTTCTCAAGAGGAACTCCTCCATCCACTAGGGTATCCACTATCTCAACATACCTGAAGTATTGTTGAGTCATGGTTTCACCTGCTTTGAAGGTGAAGTTTTCAAACTGCTGCTTCAGGAGATCCTTCTTGTTCTCCTTGGCTTCAGAGGAGCCTTCATACATCAGCTTCAGTGCATCCCACAGCTGTTAGCTGTTTTGCACTTCTTAAGCCTCTGTACACAGAGTTTGGGAGAGCAGTCTGAAGAGCAGTCATGGCCTTCCTATCAATCTCTACTCTTTTCCTATCTTCATCAGAGTAGTTGGCCACATCTTTTGGAATCATACCAGCACCAGTAGCAGAAGGAGTGCTGGGTATGAAAGGTCCATTCTCAAAAGATTCCCACATTCTTGAATCCAGAGACCTGATGAAACCTTCCATTCTCATACACCAGGTGTCAAAGTCATCAAGAGTGATCAGTGGGGATTTGTTCATGGTTCCAGTCTCCATATCAGTCTTTGAGATGGATGCCATTTGGAGAGTTTAGTTTTTGTGTGTGTGAGGGATCTTAAGATGGTGAGATCTTATATCAAGAGCCTGAAAAGCTCTGACACCAATTGCAGGACCGGTTAAGGGCTTGAACAAATTACAACACAACAACACAATGAGGAGAATAACTAAACTTGATCAAACAGTGAACTGGATTAACCAATATTGATACAAACACAAGTAAGTAAAGAGACAGAACAAGAGAGTTGGGTTTCAAGGAGGCAGTATATTGCTTTCTCAAGTTCTTTTACAAGTGTTACAAGCATAAAGAAAGATACAAGAACTTGGAATACTTATACTACAACCTACAGCCGGCTATACTTTGAAAGCCAGCTGGATACAATTGACTAGACACTAAACAAATCAATTGTAGGATCAAAAGGCATATCTGCCCTTTGACCTTGTGACTATGACATGCCATAGCTCACATCCTTATCTATTACAAAAAGAATAAAGTACATAAAGTAGAAAATTACAGACTCAATACCTCAATGTACAGTTACCAAAAGCATGGACCTTTTCACCAACTCATGTAAGTTGGTGACTTTACAGAGATGCAGCGGAAAGGTGTCCAGCTTTATGGAACAGTACATCAGATAAAGATGTTTACTAAAAGTCTTCGGAAGAAATCTGTCTTCATAGAGTGAAGCTTCGGAAGACTTTGTCTCTGAGGCTTCGGAAGACTTCATGTTTGGCTTCGGAAGATATTGTCTTGGCTTCGAAGATTTTACACTTAGAGTATTTTCTAGTGTATTGTGTAAAACTTCTGAAGCATTCATACTTCAGTACTTAGTGCTGTTGCAGAGAGACATTTGGATGTTTGGTTGCATCAGACTTAAGGAATCCTTACCACACCTTACTGTGACATCCGTCACCTTAAGGTCCGTCAATTAACGTGTTTGTCCGTCATCTATTCTATGATTGGTCATTCCTCCTCTCTATTTGACTCTTTATGTGGATATCATTGTGCTTATTATCGTTGTGTGTGCATTGTTATAACCATGTTAACCTTAAAAGACCTTTAAAGCTTTCATTTTGAAGAAAACGTCAAGAATAGCATTTTATCATATAATAAATGTTTTTAATATAACCATTTCTTAAGTCATACAACATTAAATGAACTTTTACAATTAATATAAACACCTAACAAAGTCGTTTTTCAACGGAACAAATTTGGGAAACTCGGGGTTTAAGTGCGGGACTAAACTTGTAATTTTGCCAAACTTGGGCTGGGTATAAAACCCCCTACCAGCCCTAATCTTTCATTACACCATCTTCTTCATCTTCACCTCTACACACACAAAATCACCATTTTTGCACCAAATCCAAACCGAGAGTTCTCGTTTTCTTCGTCTAGACACCGTCTACAGCTTAGACTACCCCTTTCTAGCAGGTAGTTGTCTTTGGTTGTCCGTTTTCTAGCCTTTTCACGGCTGTCCAAACTAGGGTTTCGGGTGTTCGGGTTCAACCCGAACACACAAGGTCGTATGGGTGCGTGTGAGGTCTCTTTGCTTGTGTTTCATGCTTGTGTATGTTTGTTGAGTGTTTCTGGAGGTCCTTGTGGTGTAAAACCGTGTTTAGAGCAGCTCGGGGGCTGCTCACCCGACCACAGTCGCGATTCTGCAGATCAGGCGACTGGGTCATCCATGCGATTGAGCCATGCGACTGAGTGGGTCGTGCGACTGGATCATGCGTCTGAGTCAATCGCGCGACTGAGTTGTGCGACTAGGCAGGTCGTGCGACTGAGTTGTGCGATTGAGTGTCTGTATGCGATTGAGTCATGCGTGCGAATGAGTGTATGCGATGAGTCATGCGATTGAGTGATTGTGTGCGATTGAGTCAGGTGACCGACTGAATGTGTGCGAATGTGCGTGATTCGCACGACTGGAGTCCAATCGCACGAATGAAGGTTCAGTCGTACGAAAGTAGCTAATTCGCACGATTGAAGGTTGATTCGTGCGTATGGAAGTTGAGTCGTGCGATGGGTGTTTGTGGTACGACTGAATGCCAGTCATACGAATGAAGGCTCAATCGTACGAATGAAGCTGATTCGCACGATTGAGGGTTGATTCGCACGAATGGAGGTTGAGTCGTGCGTCTGACCTTGTTATGCGACTGAAATTGTTGTGTTTGATCCCTTGTGCGTGGTGTGAGTATGTCGTGTGATGTTGAGGTAACATAACACAATAATGCCATTGTTCGGCCACAAATATTAAAGTCAACGCGAGAAAGGGCACACGAACTATTTTGAACAAATTGAACTAACGCTTTACAACGATCAAATGACTTAAACTATTGACACTTATTCAATGCTTCTTCAATAACAACGAGACTTTTACTTAAACATCATCATTAATGGCGACAATGTCTTGTACTTGGATCTACATAAGATCTAGTACGTGTGTCAGTCTGTGTGTGTTATACGCGACCCAGCCGATACGACCCGAACCGACCCATCATTATTGCGCGCTTATACATATATCATATCATTAATGCTATACAATAACTGTCAATAGGTGTTTGACTGTTTATTTGCATTCAACATTTGGGATACATTGCTCATACATACTTACCACCTAACAAGTGAGTTTCGTGGCCCCTTTTTCACATTTATACAATATTTCAATCATTTACAACTTGGGGAAAAGTATGCTTACACAATTTCTATGCTGTACAACTTACATACATTTTACATACAAGGAATCAACGTGATACTGTGTTGCAAGTACTATTTGATACATGCTTGGGTCTGCTGTGTGGTTCTATCTTTGCAACTATTTAATTCCAGTGTGGGAACCGACGGTTAGGTATTGGTAGTACTACTGGGTTGACACCCCACCCTCGTTCGATGGTATACTAGTTGGTACCATCAGTGGCCAGGAACGGGCCCTTGGGTGAATATATGCCGACAATTTCTTTGTGTACGTCGCTAGGTTTGGTTGCAAAGCTCATGTCATGTGATATTTACTTGTGTATATAACTGTATTCACGGTATTCCGACACGCTTACTTATACAGCATCACTTACATTTTTATTACATAAACCTGCGAGCTCACCAACAATTATGTTGACCGTTTTAAGCATATCTTTTCAGGTGATCATGCAAGTCCAGGAATCTAGGTGTGCTGCCTTAGTGGAGACCCTAGGATGCATTTTTGGGACTTAGCTCTTTTTGATAAACAATCTTTTGAACAATGTTAACGCTTGTAAACAATTATCAACTTTTGAAACTTGTTCCCGGGTTGTGGGAATTAACATTTACATTTCATCATTATGTGATTATGTGTTATCATTATCATGTTGCTTATGGCTATGTTGTCGTGAACATTGACTAAACACGACACAAGTCCCCTTGTTGTCGGGTGTCGTCATGACACGCTTGTCATCATTTATTTATATTGCTCTCTATCGCTTACCATGTGTTATGACGATCCCGGTCTCGTACATCCCCGTGTTTCCGCTTTTAGCGGGGGTGTGACAGATTGGTATCAGAGCCATTGGTTATAGAGAATTAGGCAATACGCTTGACCTAGACTATAACCTAGGAACCTTCATGTAGATTTGCATGCTAGGACTCTGTATGCATATTATATCTCGTGTATGTGTTCCTCGCTGCTTTTTTGTTCATCTATTTGTTATGTGATCTTTCCACCCTATGAGAGAGCCCTTGTGCTCACTCTTTTATGGGATGCTTCTATTGGATCTTCCGTTCCCTCTGCGCGCCGAGTTAGTTTATCAGATCCGGGTATTAAACCCGAAGAGATCTTCACAGATCATGCTATTGCGCTTGACCTTGGACATTGAGATTAACTCTGAGGAAATATGTCTGAAACCTCGAAAGATGAGGAATAGACAACCTCCGCTAGACTAAACGTGATTGTATACATGGACTTACAACTGTTGTGATGGATTATCATTGAAACATTGTCAATTTATGATGTGTGAACTGCACGAATTGCATGTGATATGATGACAGCATGATATTGACATGAATACATGGACTTGATGGATTATTATGGATATGATGTAAGGGAAAGTCGGATGTCATGTAACCGGATCGGGCATCATTCTCGGTACATCGTGGTGTGGTGGGAACGCTGCGGGGAACCCTATATATAAACATCACCGGTATACCGAGAATATGCTTGAAATGGGCTGCATGGTGATCTTGACCGACCGGAACATGAACATTGGAACTTGATAAGTGGAATACTTTGTATCTTATGGTGACTAAAGCTTATATGTTACCTCTTTTATGATTAGAACATGCCGCCTCGAAGAGTTACCCGTAGCAATAGTGGCGGGAGTGAAGCCCCAAGGGGCAGAGGCCGAGGCAGAGGCAGAGCACCAAGAGCAAACGATGCTCCTGCCAGTAACAGTCAAGGAACAGGGAACGCCGACATGGCAGCCCTGATCGCTCAGCAATTGGCCGCGCTGATTCCTACTATTGTGGCCCAAGTGAGCGACGCACTCCAACAACACCACCCTCACGGGGATGGTGGCAACGATGATGGAGCCCAAGGTGGGATCGAAACTGAGACGGGAAACGGAAACCCGACCGGAAACGAGAGCAACCAGGAAACCGGGAATGGTGGTACTGCCGGTATCGAAACTGGAGTGGTTAATGCTCGTCGGGGATGTTCGTACAAGGAGTTCGTGGCTTGTAAGCCGAGGGAATTCGATGGGAAAGGTGGGGCGATAGCCCTAACCAGGTGGTTGGAAAAGATGGAGGCAGTGATCGACATCAGTGAGTGCCTCGACAGCCAGAGGATCAAGTATGCCACTTGTTCTCTACAGGGTAAGGCCCTAACCTGGTGGAACACCCAGATTCAAGCTCGAGGAAGAGAATCTGCGATGCAGATGTCATGGGATGAATTCAAAGCCTTGATCACTGAGGAATACTGCCCTCTCAACGAGATGCAGAAGCTGGAGCATGAGTTCTGGAATCATGCCATGGTGGGGGCAGGGCATGCAGCTTATACTGATCGTTTTCATGAGCTGGCAAGATTGGTTCCGCATCTGGTCACGCCGGAATCAAAGAGGATTGAGAGGTACATTTGGGGACTCGCGCCTCAAATTAGAGCTATGGTCACAGCAGCCGCTCCTCCTACTATTCAGAGCGCAATTCTGAAAGCTGGCGCTTTGACTGATGAGATGGTTAGAACTGGGGTTTTGGGCAGAGGAGCCGAGAAGAGAAAGGATGTTGGGGAGTCGAGCCGGTCGAGTGCCGGAAATTTGAGAAGAGGTCTAAGCCGACCAGGAATTTTGTGGCCGTGTCTCAGGCCAGGAGAGAGTATGTGGGGCCGCACCCCAAATGTGACAGGTGCAATTATCATCATCCCCCAGGGACGCAGTGCCGGGTGTGCGCTAACTGTAGGCGCCCGGGTCATTTGGCAAGAGATTGCAGAACTGCGCCGAATCTTGTAGCACCCGTCAACGCGGTTAACCCCGCCGGGAATGCAAGGGCTTGCTTTGAGTGTGGGAGCCCCGATCACTACAGAAACATGTGCCCCAGGCTGAATCGGGCACCGGGTCAGCAAGGGAACAACCAGCAGCAGGTGATGGCTATCGCTGGGAATCCAGGCCCGACTACTCAGGGGAATGCGGCTCGGGGACGTGCATTCGTCATTGGAGCCAATGATGCTCGTCAGGACCCGAATGTTGTCACGGGTACGCACTTACTCAATCATCACTTCGCATCTATATTATTTGATACTGGAGCAGACAATAGTTTCATATCTTCTGAGTTTGTGCAATTACTTGATTTGAGTCCTAGTAGGCTAGAAACTAGCTACTCGTAGAAATGGCCAATGGTAGGGTTGTTCAGGCCGATGAGATTATTAGGAAGTGTTCTTTGACGCTGGAGGATCATGCCTTTGAGATAGATTTGATACCCTTTGAGTTAGGAAGCTTCGATGTGATTGTGGGTATGGATTGGTTGTCGCAAATGGAGCAAGATTGTTTGCCGAGACAAAGTAGTACGTATCCCTATGCCAAACGGGGAGGTACTCAAGGTTCAGGGAGAACGACCAGGTAAGAACTTAAAGCTTATTTCCTGCATGAAAGCACGCCAGAGTTTACGAAAGCAGTGCTACGCTTTTCTGGCTCATGTGGTTGAAAAGAAAGACGAAGAAGGAAACTGGTGGATATTCCAGTGGTACGGGATTACCCAGAAGTATTTCCAGATGACTTGTCTGGTTTACCTCCTCCACGACAGGTGGAATTCCGTATTGAGTTGGTTCCTGGAGCTACACCGGTAGCAAAAACGCCATATCGACTAGCGCCATCCGAGATGCAAGAGTTGTCTAGTCAGTTACAGGAACTACTGGAGAAGGGTTTTATTCGACCGAGTCATTCACCGTGGGGAGCGCCGGTACTATTTGTCAAGAAGAAGGATGGATCGTTCCGTATGTGCATCGATTACCGTGAACTGAACAAGTTAACGGTGAAGAACCGATATCCTCTCCCCAGGATCGACGATTTATTTGATCAGCTGCAAGGAGCTTCGTATTTTTCAAAGATCGATCTTCGTTCTGGTTATCATCAGCTAAGGGTTTTCGAGGACGACATACCGAAGACTGCGTTCAGACTCGTTATGGGCACTATGAGTTCTTGGTCATGCCGTTTGGATTGACTAACGCACCAGCTGTGTTCATGGATCTAATGAATCGGTGTGCAAACCTTACTTGGATAAGTTGTGATCGTGTTCATAGACGATATACTTATCTACTCCCGATCAAAAGAGGATCATGAAGAACATCTTCGGGCAATTCTGGAGCTGCTACGAGAAGAGAAACTTTTCGCCAAATTCTCAAAGTGTGAGTTTTGGTTGCGGGAAGTGAAGTTTTTGGGTCATGTGGTTAATGAGGACGGGATTCACGTAGATCCCGGCAAGATCGAAGCGGTGAAGAAGTGGGATACGCCCCAGACACCATCAGAGATACGGCAATTCTTGGATTGGCCGGTTATTATCGTCGCTTCATCGCGAATTTTTCAAAGATCGCGCAACCGTTAACCCTGCTTACTCAGAAAGACAAGAAGTTTGACTGGGGATATGCACAAGAGCAAGCGTTCCAAACGTTGAAAGAGAAGTTGTGCAACGCGCCAATATTGTCTCTCCCAGACGGAACCGATGATTTTGTGGTTTACTGCGATGCGTCACATCAAGGATTGGGATGTGTACTAATGCAGAAGGATAAGGTGATTGCCTACGCTTCGCGACAACTTAAAGTGCACGAAAAGAACTACACCACTCATGATCTTGAGTTGGGCGCTGTAGTATTTGCACTCAAAATTTGGAGGCATTACCTGTATGGAACAAATGCATCATCTTCACTGATCATAAGAGCCTTCAACATATTCTGGATCAGAAGGAACTCAACATGCGCCAACGACGTTGGGTAGAGCTTCTTAGTGACTACGATTGTGAAATCCGGTATCATCCGGGGAAAGCTAACGTGGTGGCTGATGCCTTAAGCCGCAAAGAACGTGTGAAACCACTACGTGCACGAGCGTTGGGATTGACCATCCAAACCAACTTGAAAGCTCAGATCCAAATTGCACAAAGTGAGGCATTGAAAGAAGAAAACCTTGCGGGAGAAGAATTCCGGGGTTTGATAAACAGATGATTCGCAAGGATGACGGTATTCAGTACTTCATGGATCGCATATGGGTACCCAAATGGGGAGGTGTTCGAACCTTAGTCATGGATGAAGCCCACAAGACGCGATATTCTATTCATCCTGGTGCAGACAAGATGTATCATGATCTCAAGGATCTATACTGGTGGCCAGGCATGAAGAAAGACATTGCCTTATACGTCAGCAGATGCTTGACGTGTTCGAAAGTCAAAGCTGAACATCAGAAACCATCGGGATTATTACAGCAACCTGAAATTCCCGAGTGGAAATGGGAGAACATAGCTATGGATTTCATTACCAAACTCCCTAGAACAGCAGCGGTCATGACTCGATATGGGTCATTATTGATCGAATGACGAAATCAGCACATTTCTTGCCTATCCGAGAAGATTACAAGATGGATAAGTTGGCGAGATTGTACATCAAAGAGGTCGTGACACGGCACGGGGTGCCGGTGTCAATCATATCCGACCGTGATAGCAGATTCACTTCACGTTTTTGGCAGACACTACAGAAAGCGATGGGCACTCGGTTAGACATGAGTACAGCCTATCACCCTCAAACAGATGGCCAAAGTGAACGAACTATACAGACGCTAGAAGACATGTTGAGAGCGTGTGTAATCGATTTTGGTGGTAGTTGGGATGCTCATTTACCGTTGATTGAGTTCTCCTACAACAACAGCTACCATACAAGCATTGGATGTGCTCCATTTGAAGCGTTGTATGGAAGGAAATGCAGATCTCCCGTTTGTTGGGCCGAAATTGGTGAAAGTCAACTAACAGGCCCAGAGATCATCCAAGAAACAACAGACAAGATTTTCCAAATCAAAGATCGACTTAAAGCCGCGCGAGATCGCCAAAAGAGCTATGCCGACAATCGTCGGAAGCCTCTAGAATTCAATGTTGGGGATCGTGTGTTACTCAAAGTTTCCCCTTGGAAAGGAGTCGTTCGATTCGGAAAGAAAGGGAAGTTAGCCCCAAGATACGTTGGACCATTTGAGATCACTGAAAGGATCGGTCCAGTGGCTTACCGGTTAAGGTTGCCACAAGAGCTTAGCGGTGTGCATGATACTTTTCACGTGTCCAACCTCAAGAAGTGTTTGGCCGATGAATCCCTTCACGTGCCAATCGAGGAAATCAAGATTGACGACAAGCTTCATTTTGTTGAAGAACCCATTGAGATCATGGATCGAAAGGTCAAGCAACTGAAGCGCAGTAGGATACCTATTGTTCGCGTAAGGTGGAATTCAAAACGAGGGCCAGAGTTTACATGGGAACGTGAAGATCAGATGAAACTCAAATATCCACATCTTTTCGAGGATGACACTCTTGGACCTAACTCCAGCTGAATTTCGGGACGAAATTCTCTCAACTGGGGGATACTGTGACATCCGTCACTTTAAGGTCCGTCAATTAACGTGTTTGTCCGTTATCTATTCTATGATCGGTCATTCCTCATCTCTATTTGACTCTTTATGTGGATATCATGTGTGTTTTATTATCGTTGTGTGTGCATTCGTTATAAACCATGTGACGACCTTAAAAAGACTTTTAAAACTTTCATTTTTGAAAACGTCAAATATATCATTTTATAAATATAATAAATTTTTTTTAATATAACCATTTCTTAAGTCATAACAACATTAAATGAACTTTTACAATTAATATAAAACACCTAACAAAGTCGTTTTTCAACCGAACAAAATTTGGGAAAACTCGGGGGTTAAGTGCAGGGACTAAACTTGTAATTTTGCAAACTTGGGCTGGGTATAAAAACCCTCCTACCAGCCCTAATCTTCATTATCACCATCTTCTTCATCTTCACCTCTACACACACAAAATCACCATTTTTGCACCAAATCCAACCCGAGAGGTCTCGTTTTCTTCGTCTTGACACCGTCTACAGCTTAGACTACCCCTTTCTAGCAGGTAGTTGTCTTTGGTTGTCCATTTTCTAGCCATTTCACGGCTGTCCAAAACTAGGGTTTCGGGTGTTCGGGTTCAACCCGAACACACAAGGTCGTATGGGTGCGTGTGAGGTCTCTTTGCTTGTGTTTCATGCTTGTGTATTTTGTTGAGTGTTTCTGGAGGTCCTTGTGGTGTAAAACCCGTGTTTAGAGCAGCTCGGGGGCTGCTCATCCCGACCACAGTCGCGATTCTGCAGATCAGGCGACTGGGTCATCCATGCGATTGAGCCGTGCGACTGAGTGGGTCGTGCGACTGGATCATGCGTCTGAGTCAATCGCGCGACTGAGTTGTGCGACTAGGCATGTCGTGCGACTGAGTTGTGCGACTGAGTGTCTGTATGCGATTGAGTCATGCGTGCGAATGAGTCATGCGATTGAGTGATTGTGTGCGATTGAGTCAGGTGACCGACTGAATGTGTGCGAATGTGCGTGATTCGCACGACTGGAGTCCAATCGCACGAATGAAGGTTCAATCGTACGAAAGTAGCTAATTCGCACGATTGAAGGTTGATTCGTGCGTATGGAAGTTGAGTCGTGCGATTGGGTGTTGTGTGGTACGACTGAAGGCCAATCATACGAATGAAGGCTCAATCGTACGAATGAAGCTGATTCGCACGATTGAGGGTTGATTCGCACGAATGGAGGTTGAGTCGTGCGTCTGACCTTGTTATGCGACTGAAATTGTTGTGTTTGATCCCTTGTGCGTGGTGTGAGTATGTCGTGTGATGTTGAGGTAACATTAACACAATAATGCCATTGTTCGGCCACAAATATTAAAGTCAACGCGAGAAAGGGCACACGAACTATTTTGAACAATTGAACTAACGTTTACAACGATCAACTGACTTAAAACTATTGACACTTATTCAATGCTTCTTCAATAACACAGACTTTTACTTAAACATTATCATTAATGGCGACAATGTCTTGTACTTGGATCTACATAAGATCTAGTACGTGTGTCAGTCTGTGTGTGTTATACGCGACCCAGCCGATACGACCCGAACCGACCCATCATTATTGCGCGCTTATACATATATCATATCATTAATGCTTACAATAACTGTCAATAGGTGTTTGACTGTTTATTTGCATTCAACATTTGGGATACATCGCTCATACATACTTACCACCTAACAAGTGAGTTTCGTGGCCCCTTTTTCACATTACAATATTTCAATCATTTACAACTTGGGGGAAAAGTATGCTTACACAATTTCTATGCTGTACAACTTACATACATTTTACATACAAGGAATCAACGTGATACTGTGTTGCAAGTACTATTTGATACATGCTTGGGTCTGCTGTGTGGTTCTATCTTTGCAACTATTTAATTCCAGTGTGGGAACCGACGGTTAGGTATTGGTAGTACTACTGGGTTGACACCCCACCCTCGTTCGATGGTATACTAGTTGGTACCATCAGTGGCCAGGAACGGGCCCTTGGGTGAATATATGCCGACAATTTCTTTGTGTACGTCGCTAGGTTTGGTTGCAAAGCTCATGTCATGTGATATTTACTTGTGTATATAACTGTATTCACGGTATTCCAACACGCTACATTATACAGCATCACTTACATTTTTATTACATAAACCTGCGAGCTCACCAACAATTATGTTGACCGTTTTAAGCATATCTTTTCAGGTGATCATGCAAGTCCAGGAAATCTAGGTGTGCTGCCTTAGTGGAGACCCTAGGATGCATTTTGGGACTTAGCTCTTTTTGATAAACAATCTTTTGAACAATGTTAACGCTTGTAAACAATTATCAACTTTTGAAACTTGTTCCCGGGTTGTGGGAATTAACATTTACAATTTCATCATTATGTGATTATGTGTTATCATTATCATGTTGCTTATGGCTATGTTGTCGTGAACATTGACTAAACACGACACAAGTCCCCTTGTTGTCGGGTGTCGTCATGACACGCTTGTCATCATTTGTTTATATTGCTCTCTATCGCTTACCATGTGTTATGACGATCCCGGTCTCGTTACATCCCCGTGTTTCCGCTTTTAGCGGGGGTGTGACAATATGCAGCGAAACATTCAAAAAAGCTTTCATTTCTATATAAATGCTTTTGCAAGTTAAACAACATTCATTACAAAATAGTTTGTTCGCATTACATCAAAAACATAATTCAAAGAATGTCATCCCAAAAGAGCCGAGTAGCCTTGCCGTCCATCCTCAGCAATCATTACCTGCCAACTGGAAAACATATAAAATGTCAGCGTTGCTGAGTGAGTTCTAGTTTTATATAAAACATACTTTATTTTCATTAAAAACTATCCTTTTCTCATGCGATCATTCAACATACGTATACACAGATAATGCCATTATTATCTTTCATCTCATTCGTTATCTTTCGTTCCTTTCATACATTCATTCTTCCGAGTCTGTCGCGACGACAGAGTCGCTCACCTCTATAGCATCTCAATGATTGCACGCTATCCCAGTCTGTTACAACCATATGGTTGCTCACCTCATTGTCCATCTTAATGATAGCAAGCTATCCGAGTCTCTTGCAACAACAAGTTGCTCACCTCATGGCAACATCACGATAGCACGTTACTCGAGTCTCTTGCAACGACAAGGTTGCTCACCCCATAGGCAATCTCAATGATTGGACTTCATCCGAGTCTCTTGCAACACAAAGTCGCTCACCCCATATATATGCTTGCAAGCCTTTCTTCATTCATTCATCATTCATTAATGCATGCATTCTTACTTTATGTTCCTCTTTCATTATCTTTCGATTTACATTACATAATACTTCATTCATTCATAACATGACATGTAAAGCCACAAGAATATATGCATACATCACAATAAGGAACATATCATACACATTCATCATCATCGTACAGGGCAACATCATACATACATAACATGCATTTACATGCAACATCATCATCATCATGCCCTACATACTCTCTAAGTCATAACATCATCTTACATGCTCTACGAGAATTTTACGTCAAAACTTACATCTGCACCTTCCCCCGAAGGCCAGAAGTCAAACTACACTTTCCTTCAAGTGCAACAGCCCTATTCGGACGTATGGACACTCTTCAGTCGCATGGCCTCCATACGGTTGAACATCATGCGATTGGACTCATGCGGTTGAACATCTATGCGAATGAACATTCAATCGTGCGTATGGACCTCATCCGGATGGAACTACTGCGAATGGGCACCTATGCAACTGACCTCATGCGAATGGACTCATGCGACTAAGAACCTATGCGACTAGACCCCCAGTCGTGCGACTGAAACCTTAGTCGCGCGATTGAATCCTCAATCGTGCGAATGACTCCCAGTCGTGCGAATGACCTTTAATCGCCTCTCAATCGGCCGTATGGCCTTCATTCGGTCGCATAGCCCTAGCTGATGCAGAATGGAGTTCATCCCGAACCCAATCTGCCATTTTCGGCCTCCAAGCTCATCCAAACCTATTCTAAGCCTAAATCAACCATCCTATACCTTAGGAATGCATACCACAACACCATACAAGCACACACAAGCTCGGAAACACATACACGAAACGCATCACACACATCACACCCAAGTGGGTCAAACACACACATACAAAAACGGGTTTTCTATGCTTTCCAGCCCCAAAATCGGTTGAAAACAAGTAAAAGTGGGGTCCTAGAACTCACACAAACGAGCTCAACGACAAGAGCTTCGATTTGGCTTGCTACACAACGAGTTTGGCCACTCGAATCACTCGAACCGACCCTTTTTCTCTTTTCTTCTTCTTTCTCTCTTCTCCTCTCTTTGGAAACTGAAATGTGGGTGTGTGGGGAGAGTTTGGCTGCCCTCTCCCTACTAATATCACCATATTTCCAACTTTTCTCTTCGTTAGCGAGTTTGGTCCCTCGACTTTGGACTTTATTTCTTTTTCTTCCTTCGTCGGCTTCAAAATAATAAATATCCGGGTGTTACAGTTAAGAACAACCGTTTTACTTTGGCACATGCGGGTTTGGCTAGGTAACATAATGGAAATGCTTATGTTTTATATTAAAGATAAGCATAAATAATCCTAAAGTACATAAACACGCACAAATATAAGGGGTGGCTTTTGTTGTTAATCAATAGCCAATTATGGCATCCGGATATAGTTATCGGTAGCCAAATACGACTAGAGTGCAATAAGCCAGCATTAATAGCAACATTACTACAAACGAAAGCTTTTAACTTCCAAGATGTGCATAAGAGTAAGAGGCTAAATTGCCACTTTTGAACTAGTAAGTGTTGAACCACTAAGAGCTCTAACTGAGTAAGAGACTCTGAACTAGTAAGCGTTGTTTGGTTGGATATTTGAATAACTATGAAAATTACTATTTTTCCCATCTGAACTAGTTTGTGTTGAATGAAATGTATACATTTGCAAATGCTACCGACTTTTAGTGTTACAACAAGTCGGTGATTTTATTGTGGGGACTTCACAAACATATAGTTTTAATGAACTTAGCTAATATTTAATATCTGAACTGAATAATATGATCTTAATTTAATTTTATGTTGACTTTAATTTTATGTTCATGTTAGTGGAGTAATTAAATCGAAGATTCAAAGGTTATGAATACAAATTCAAAGATTAAAAGTGTTATCTTTTGGAAAAATAACCAAAATTTTTTTCTTTCATTGAATCTCCGACCGTCTAATCCTTATCTGAGAGTCCAAACCTGACTTGTGATGCCTCACACGCCCTAAACATTACCCTCTAATCCTTATTTTTGTGGTTTAACCGTATATTATTAGCAAGCTCCTTTAATAAAATCGGAAAATCACTCGACAAATTCAACTTAACCTATGATTTAGGGTTTTTTGCTTCTTTAAATTGAACAGGTTTGATACTCGTTTACAGAGAGGAGAGGGGGATGCACATCAACCCAAGATGAAGGGACGAGTGCTCACGGCCGGTAATGGTTGCGCTGGCAAGCCACGACCAAAAGATGGTGGGTGGGGCTGCACAACGGTCGACCGATGAGAGGGGGATATGGAAGAAGAACAAGGGTGAGGTTTTTTTAGGAGACTACAAGGGTATTTTATCATGAGGGGTAAACTTGTCTACTTTTTCACTGAGCACCATCTTTTAACTCAACCATTAAGAGGTGAAATCAACCTTTGTTCAAAAAGCCATCACCTCTCATGAGAACTTGTATAAGTTTGCATTGTTGGATTGGATCGAAATCTGAAGGTTCTTTTTACTCCACGGGAAATGGAACAAAAAGCTGCTGAATTAGCCTATTCTTACGTGTTTTGATCTATTCTGTTTATTTTTTAGGAGACAAACCTATCAAAATTTTCTTTTTGGTTGTTAAAATATCTTGCACAATCCGTATGGACTCCAAGCCTTATGCCTACCTAATGTTTTGTGTCTTGGAACTATCAAGAGCAAACAAATCCCTGCAAAATAAAGTAATTTGAAATTATTCAAAAAACTATAATATTGAATGCCAAATTAACCATTACATTATATAGTTATATGAAGAATGGGAAATAAGAGCCATTTTATACTCATTAGGAACAACGTCCCAACTAGGATAATGGAAAGCCATATTTATCTGAACCTTATTAGAGATCAGCCTTACAAAGAACTGGTGATTCTATCCAGCAAACCTAACTTGTTTCCTCATGAAATCAAAGTCAAGACAGTGGACTATGGTTGTTTCTTGCATATTTTTTACATAAATTGTAGTTCTTTTTCATTGAACATTCTTTAACTAAAGTCGTCTACAAAGGCCGGTAGCCTAACTTAATAACTAAGTTATAATGAAATGACAGAGTATCCTATAAGACATATATCTCAGCATCAATGATTGAGTGTGAAAGATCTCGGATATTAACATATATTAGATTGTGTGGCTAAAATTTATTACTGATAATATTACCAACGTTACCAACATACCATCTACAGTAAGGTCAATAACAACAATATTGTTTTTCTTAATTAATCATCCTTTACCTGATGTGTTGAACCATTCACAACGAAGAGTATCAAGAGTAATAAATTATATGGTTTAACTCTATGATCTCCACTAGTCGACCACAAAATGGTGTATCATCTTTTCCTAATTAACAACATCACTATTCTAAGTAGCTCATTGGAGATCACGAGTGTTTGTTATAATTTAACATCATTGATTACGCAAGAAATGTAAGTATTTATGTTCAATGGATTGTTTGCTAATGCCCTTCATTTCTTAGTACAGTTTTGAAGACATATGTAAATTATATTTAAACCATGTAGAAAATTATGTTCTTACATTGCTTCCATGCAATTTAGATTGAAATTCATTGTATATTGGACAAATATTTCAAATTAGTTTATTATAATAACTAAACTAGAAATAAAAAATTAAAAACTTATGATATGTAGCCTTTTATTTCATTACAATTACCACTCTAATGGTTTTTATACCCTTTTCTAAATTGTGATGTTAGGATTATATTGTAGAACATTGGTTCACATCAGGTCGATAACTCACACAACTACCTCTTTGGAATGCCAACACACATATACACATACAAACACACACATACACATACATACAAACACACATAACATATATACCTATATACACCAACACATACATATATATATATATATATAAACATACTTACATATAAATAAGTACTAACACACACACCTATAAATACATATAAACTAAAGAACATATAGGCATACATACACATAGAGAAACCCACACACATAGATACATACATATACATAAACACGAAGACTCATACATACATACATACATTTAAACACAAACAAATACATAGGTACAAAAACAAACACATACAATTTCATACATACAAACACACATACACATACATATCCAAAAACACATACATACAAAGATACATATACATACATATAAACACATATACATATATACACATATACACATACAAACAAACAAACATACATACACACCTGCATATAAACATGTATGCACCAACATATACAAACACACACATACACATGGATACAAATCCATACAAAATACACAATTGATTATTCCATTCATTTTATTGTAATAAAATTAATTTTGATTACCGATGATGGGTGTTAAAGATACTAGCTTACAAAAATATAAAAATCTGTGCAACATCCTACATATTGAAACATATGGTATAAATCCATCATTGATCTATGGAAATCATGAGAATTACATACGTTAATCCTTCTTATTCAACTTTCTCTTTCTTGAATCAGCTCTCTCTTTTTTATCTCTCTATCTCTCTTTTTCTTTCTGCCTCTCTCTAGGCCTTTCTCTTTAGGTAAAACTATTGCACAAGAAAGGGGTATGGGCCGCCTCATTTCTTTTATAACAACATTAAAGGTTTCCAATTTTCCAAAGTCAAACTTTAGCCCTTCATTTTTGAACCATTTGAAAACTTTTACAAATATTTTTATTAGGTTTTTAACAACATTTCAGATTGTTACAAGTTTATGCCCCCTATTTAGGTTTTGTCATTACATTCGTCAACAAGCACTGATAATGTTGTTTCATTTCATCCTAAGATTCCTACGTGGATACCAAGCCCTTCTTATGTCACCACTATACCTTGATTCGCAAAATAATTTTATTACTTATTGGTTTTTTCCTTTTTTATTAATGATCGGCATAGGCTCTTTGACATAATTCAACCAGTCGTCAATTTCCACATCTTTTAGCGAAACATGAGCATCTTCATTAGCTAAACACTTTTGTAAGTGTCATACATGGAAGGTAGGATGGGTTCCATTTATCTTCTCAGGTAGGTCCAGACGGTAAGCTACCTTCCCCACAAAAGAAATTATTATGACAAATTCTTCTCTCTTATAGTTCAATGATTCACTTCCATGGTGACACCTTGAGCATCAATTTATCACCCATATTGAATTATATCATCCTTCTTCGTTTTTCTACGTACGAAATTTGCATGTTTTAGTAGCTTCCACATAATCTTTTATCATCTGCACCTTTTCATTTGTCGCCTCGATAACTTCTATGCTGCCTAATTTCTTTTTCTTGATCTTTTTTTAACAAACCTGGGGTCTACATCTTCTTCCATAAAACATCTCATACGACATCCTTTTGATATAGGCATTGTAGTTATTATTTTATGAAAATTCTAGTAATGGTAGATAGGTATCCCAACTCGACTAAATCAATGGTACATTGTAACACCCGGATATTTATTATTTTGAAGCCGACGAAGGAAGAAAAGGAAATAAAGTTCAAAGTCGAGGGACCAAACTTGCCAACGAAGGAAAGTGGGAAATGTGGTGATATTAGTAGGGAGAGGGCAGCCAAACTCTCCCCACACACTCACATTTCAGCTTTCAAAGAGAGGAGAAGAGAGAAAGAAGAAGAAAAGAGGAAAAAGGGGCGGTTCGGGTGATTCGGGTGGACAAACTCGTTGTGTAGCAAGCCAAATCGAAGCCCTTGTCGTTGTGCTTGTTTGTGTGAGTTCTAGGACCCCATTTATACTTGTTTTCAACCGATTTTGGGGCTGGAAAGCATCAAAAACCCGTTTTTGTGTGTGTATGTGTTTGACCCATTTGGGTGTTATGTGTGTGATGCGTTTCATGTATGTTTCCGGGCTTGTGTGTGCTTGTATGGTGGTGTGTTATGCATTCCTAAGGTCTAGGATGGTTGATTTAGGCTTAGAATGGGTTTGGATGAGCTTGGAGGCCGAAAATGGCAGATTGGGTTCGGGATGAACTCCATTCTGCATCAGCTAGGCTATGCGACCGAATGAAGGCCATACGGCCGATGTTAACTGTGGGGAAACTTGTCATATGAGCAGGGATTGTAAGAAGTCGAGGGCTGAGAGTTCTGGGGCGAAGAGGACGGGAGGTGATGGACCGAGGGCGAGCGCCAGGGCATTCACCATGACACAGGAGGAAGCTAGGACGGACCCTGATGTTGTGTCCGGTACGTTTCTAGTGAACCAAACTTTAGCTTCTGTGTTATTTGATTCGGGTGCCAGTAAAAGTTTTATTTCTGCTTCTTTCTGTGCTAAGCTGCCTGTTAGTAGTAGATGTGTTGATGCGCCCTTTGATGTAGAAACTGCAATAGGTAACTCTACCAGGATTTCTGAGGTAATAGAGAACTGTGATATGGAACTTGAGGGTCATAAGTTTCCTGTTAGACCGTTCGTAATGGCCTTAGGTGGATTTGATTTGGTTCTTGGGATGGATTGGCTAGCGGACTTCGAGGCGAACATTATGTGTCGCAAGAAGATGATTCGGTTGTCGGCGCCTGACGGTAGTTCAGTAACGGTTTATGGTGATCGGGTTACTACTATTCCGAAGGTGATCTCGATGGCGGTGGCGGGAAAGTGTATGAGGCGTGGATGTAGTGCCTACTTGGCCTATGTAAAGGATGTGGATACACCAACACCACAACTAGCCGATGTACCGGTTGTGTGTGATTTTCTAGATGTGTTCCCAGAAGACTTATCAGGAGTGGCACCTGACCGAGAGATCGAGTTTCAGATTGATCTGATACCGGGTGCCCAACCTGTCGCCAAAGCACCGTATCGGTTGGCTCCGACCGAGATGAAAGAGTTGATGGAGCAGTTGCAAGAGTTGCTTGATAAGGGGTTTATTAGACCGAGTATCTCTCCTTGGGGTGCTCCAGTCCTGTTTGTGAAGAAGAAGGACGGTAGCATGAGAATGTGTATTGACTACCGTGAGCTGAACAAGTTGACGGTAAAGAACCGATACCCCCTACCGAGGATAGATTATTTGTTTGATCAGCTTCAGGGTGCCAGTTGGTTTTCAAGGATAGATCTTCGATCTGGCTATCATCAGTTGAAGGTGAAGGAACAAGATATCCCTAAAACAGCTTTCCGCACGCGCTATGGTTACTATGAGTTCCTCGTCATGTCCTTTGGTTTGACCAATGCGCCAGCTACTTTTATGGATCTGATGAATCGAGTGTGTCGGCTGATGTTGGATAAATCAGTGATCGTGTTTATTGATGATATCCTGATTTATTCGAGGAGCGAAATTGAGCATGCCGGTCACATTCGGGAGGTTCTGGAGACGCTGAGAAGGGAGAAGTTGTATGCTAAATTCTCCAAGTGCGCGTTTTGGTTGCGCGAGGTTCAGTTCTTCGGTCACGTGGTGAATCCTGACGGGATAATGGTGGACCCGGCGAAAGTGGAGGCGGTTATGCAATGGAAGTCACCAAAGACGCCATCCGAGATTCGTAGTTTCTTGGGTTTGGCGGGCTACTATAGAAGATTTATCCAAGACTTCTCTAAGATTGCTTCTCCACTAACTAAGTTGACCCGAAAAGATGTGAAGTTCGTATGGGGTCAAGCTCAAGAGAAGGCGTTCGAGGAGTTGAAGGCGAGATTGACTCAAGCTCCTGTTCTGTCATTACCCGATGGAAGTGAAGATCTGGGTGTTTATTCTGATGCTTCCTACTCGGGGTTGGGGTGTGTATTAATGCAGAGAGGAAAGGTTATAGCATATGCATCCCGACAGTTGAAGGTTTATGAGGTCAATTATCCTACTCATGACTTGGAGCTGGCAGTTGTGGTCTTTGCATTAAAGATTTGGAGGCACTACCTCTACGGGACGAAGTGCACCATATTCACTGACCACAAGAGTCTGAAGTACTTCTTCGAGCAGAAGGATCTGAACATGAGGCAGAGACGGTGGTTGGAACTTATAAAGGACTATGATTGCGAGATCCACTACCATCCAGGCAAGGCCAATGTGGTGGCTGACGCCCTTAGCCGGAAAGAAAGGCCCGAGCCGATTCGGGTGAAAGCATACCAGTTGATTATGACCTCGGATGTGATGAAGCAGGTCAAAGAGTTTCAAGATGAGGCATTGAAAGAAGATCATCTTAACTCTGAAAGAATGAGAGGTCTGGTCGCGGAATTGGGTGAAAACATACTCGGTGTTAGAACCCGATTCGGTCGTGTGTCGATTCCTCGTTTTGGGGATCTACGGGTGAAGATCATGGATGAAGCTCACAAGACTCGATACTCCATTCATCCTGGTGCCACGAAAATGTACCATGATATGAAGAAAGATTATTGGTGGTCGGGTATGAAGCGCGATGTGGTGGAGTATGTGAGTAAGTGTCTTACTTGCTTACAGGTGAAGGCCGAGCACCAAAAGCCGTATGGGAAGATACAACCCTTGGATATACCGGAATGGAAGTGGGAGCACATCACCATGGATTTCATTACAAAGCTGCCGCGTACTCCGAAAGGGTATGATGCCATATGGGTGATAGTTGATCGCTTGACGAAGAGTGCTCACTTCCTACCGATCCGCGAGACATATTCATCTGAGAGGTTGGCTGATCTGTTCATCAAGGAAATTGTAACTCGTCATGGTGTGCCGGTGTCTATTGTGTCGGATCGCGACACCCGGTTTACATCTAAATTTTGGAAGAAATTCCACGACGCTATGGGGACGAGGTTACATATCAGCACGGCTTATCATCCCCAGACTGATGGTTAGTCAGAAAGGACCATTTAGACACTGGAAGACATGCTTCGGGCATGTGTGATTGATTTTGGTGGAAGTTGGGATGACCACCTACCGTTAGCCGAATTTTCATACAACAACTATTATCACGCCAGCATTGGCATGCCTCCATATGAGATGCTATACGGTAGGAGATGCAGAACACCCATTTGTTGGGGTGATATTGGTCAGAAGGAATTCGGGAGCGTCGAGGTAATAGAGGCTACGACTGAGAAGCTTGAGAAGATTAAAGCCTTCATGAAGGCAGCCAAAGATAGACAGAAGTCGTATGCTGATAAACGACGCAGGCTGATTGAGTTCCAGGTGGTGACCGGGTTATGTTGAAGGTCTCATCTTGGAAGGGTATCATTCGCTTCTGAAAGCGGGGCAAATTGAGCCCAAGGTATATAGGCCCTTTCCGAATCATTGCTCGAGTAGGAGAGGTGGCCTATAGATTAGAATTACCGGATGAGTTAAGTGGAATTCACACGACATTCCATGTATCTCATTTAAGGAAGTGCTTAGCTGATGAAGATATGATTGTTCCACTAGAGGATATCGAAGTTGACGAACGGCTCAATTATGTGGAGCAACCAGTGGCAATCCTCGATCGGAAAGAGAAAAGGCTGAGAAATAAAGTGGTTCCTCTTGTGCGTGCACAGTGGAAGCACAGGAAGGGATCCGAGTCAACGTGGGAGACTGAGGAGGAAATGAGACAGCATTATCCACGTTTGTTCGAGGAATAACAGGTTTCGGGGACGAAACCTATTTAAGGGGTGTGGACTTGTAACACCCGGATATTTATTATTTTGAAGCGGACGAAGGAAGAAAAGGAAATAAAGTTCAAAGTCGAGGGACCAAACTCGCCAACAAAGGAAAGTTGGAAATGTGGTGATATTAGTAGGGAGAGGGCAGCCAAACTCTCCCCACACACTCATATTTCAGCTTTCAAAGAGAGGAGAAGAGAGAAAGAAGAAGAAAAGAGGAAAAAGGGGCGGTTCGGGTGATTCGGGTGGCCAAACTCGTTGTGTAGCAAGCCAAATCGAAGCCCTTGTCGTTGTGCTCGTTTGTGTGAGTTCTAGGACCCCATTTTTACTTGTTTTCAACCGATTTTGGGGCTGGAAAGCATCAAAAACCCGTTTTTGTGTGTGTATGTGTTTGACCCATTTGGGTGTGATGTGTGTGATGCGTTTCGTGTATGTTTTCGGGCTTGTGTGTGCTTGTATGGTGTTGTGGTATGCATTCCTAAGGTCTAGGATGGTTGATTTAGGCTTAGAATGGGTTTGGATGAGCTTGGAGGCCGAAAATGGCAGATTGGGTTCGGGATGAACTCCATTCTGCATCAGCTAGGGCTATGCGACCGAATGAAGGCCATACGGCCGATTGAGAGGCGACTGGGGGTCGTACGCACGATTGGGATTCATTCGCACGATTGAGGGTTCAATCGCACGACTAAGGTTTCAGTCGCACGATTGGGAGTCCAGTCGCATGGAGAGTCATACGACTGAGGGTTCAGTCGCATAGGTGCCTAGTCGCATGAGTCCATTCGCATGAGGTCAGTCGCATAGGTGCTCATTCGCAATAGTTCCATCCGCATGAGGTCCATACGCACGTCTGGATGTCCATTCGCATAGATGTTCATCCGCATGAGTCCAATCGCATGATGTTCAGTCACATGGAGGCCATGCGACTGAAGGGTGTTGTTAGGTCTAGAATCAGTAGATCTAGTCATTATGTATAGGCTTAGTACTTGAATTAATATTTGTAATGAACTTTTGTATTTTATTATTGTGTATGCATTAAATATATAGGTTAACCCATTTATATATGTGTTGGTTTATGTATGGTTGCAGGAACAAACATTATAATTGGTCAATTTATGAAATTGACCAAGTATAAGAAACATCTACGGATGAACATTTTGTTCTTCCGTAGATATATTTCTTACAAGTAATTATACATCCAAAGATCTTCTGCGGATGAACAACAAGTTACCTTCGGAAGAACAAGTTACCTTCGGAAGAGCAATTTACCTTCGGAAGAACAAGTTACATTCGGATGAGCAATTTACCTTCGGAAGAACAATATCTACGGAAGAACAAATTACTACTGAAGACAATATTTCTGCGGAGTCCAAACACTTGTATTATACAAGTGGTACAAGTCAACAAGTCAACAAGGCGGTTATGCGAATCTCGAGAAATCCGATGATTCCTTAACAGAAACAAATCAAATCCCAAGAGATCCGGTGTTTCCTATAACTGAAACACCTCTGTCTATATATATGGATCCTAGGTTTCGATTCAAACACGATTGAGTTAGACGATTGATTGATTGAGAACAGCAATAGCAATACAACAATCACCAAAGTCTTTCAATCAACCTTAGCATTCATAACATCATAGCATTCTTTGATATCGTTCATTCAATTCTTTTGTAATCATCAACACATTATAATAAAATACTGATTAATCATTAATTGTGTTATGTTACGTGTGTTCTTGATCTTTTATTGATATTTAAAGTTGTTTGTTTAACACAATTAAACCAAATCAACGTTAATTCCGCAAACGTTGACTTGACATCAATTAACACTGATAATTCCTGTTGACGATCCTTGGATTCACAGGTGGTATCAGAGCCAAGTGCTCATTGATTTAGATCAATTGATCTATCAGTGTTAGTTGTGTTTTAATTGTGTTTGATTTCGTTTAACTGCAATCATTTTTTAATTAACTTGTTTCTATATTCAAATCAATTGAATAGCAGATCTTGTTAACATCATGAGCAACTTCAGTGGTTCATCTTACCAACCTCCGAAGTTGGAAACAAAAGCAGACTTCAAGTCTTGGAAAATCAAGTTCAGGAATCATGTAAAAACACTGATTCTGACTTGTGGATATCCATCACTGAAGGTCCTTTATTCCACCCACTCTTGGGCCGGATTATAATGACAAAAATCAACCAATCAGTACCAAAGATCTATCACCTGATGATGTCAAAAAGGTAAAAGTTGATATAAAAGCATACAGTTTGCTTAGTATGGCTTTACCTGAAGAGATATTAATCAGGTGTGAGAACTATAAAACAGCACACTCCTTATGGAAGATACTTCACACTCTCTGCGAAGGGAGTGATGAGATAAGAAGTATAAGGAGAGACACCCTCAGATCACAATATGAAACTTTTCATCATATTGAGGGTGAGTCAATTCCTCAGCAACTCCATAGATTCATGCAGTTAGTCACTGAGATGAATATTCTGGAGTTGAAGTATACAAGTGAGGAATTAAACAAGAAAATGCTCCACACTTTGCCAGAAAGTTGGAAGCATACTGTGTCCATGTTCAAGAACACTATAGATCTGAAAGCAACTGGTTTAGATACTCTGGTTGCAAAAGTGAAGCTCTTGAAATGGATGAAAAATCAAGAAACAAGAGTGTGAGAACTCATGTCTCACCCTATCACTTCAAAGAAACAAATAATGTAGGAAGTGCATTTATTTCAAACAATGAAAGTGATAACTCTTGTGCTAGGAGTGATGATGAGGAGGAAGTTAGCTTCTATGCTTCAAAACCCTCAAAGAAATCATCTCAAGACAAGCAGCAAAAGAATAAAGGAAGAACTACTGATAGACAAGATACAACTGCAGCAACAGCTAAGTCTTCTTTTTCAGCAAATCAGTCAGAACCAATAACTGTGATATTGGACTCTGAAGAACAAAGAGCAGCCTTTGCAGCTTTTAGCTCCAGTTTTCAAGCATATCTGGGAAGCTCTCTAACATCAGCCAATATTTGCCAACAAGACTTAGAAGAACTGCCTCCTGATGTAGTGGAAGAAATGGATCTACAATGGCAGATGGCCATGATTGCTTATAGAGCTAAGCAATATCTCAGGAGAAATAAGAACTTGGCTTCAGCAAGCAAAACATCAAAGATTGGCTTGACAAATCAAAAGTAAGATGCTACAAATGCAATCTCTATGGACATTTCTCAAGAGAATGCAATCAACAGTCATATCCAGAGATGAGACAACACCAGCATCATCAACAACATCAGATTCAAGCTAATCAACAATCTTCTCAAAGACCTCTGCACAAACAATCTCAACTGATCAATGCTTCCCCACCAGCCACCAAAGAATCAGCTGGACCTAGCAACTCAAAGGAATCAGGGCTGATCATACTTCAAGATGGAACGTGTGACTGGAGTTTGTATGAAAAGGAAGTTTTGGAAGAGAATCAAGCATTGATGGCTCATATGGATCAAACAGTTCCACCAATGGCAAAAGAGGTAAAAGAAAGATTGTGTTCATCAACTTGTGTTGAGGAAGTTGAACGATATAGAGTCCATGCTCAACAGTTGGCTGATAAAGTAAAAGAAACAATGATTTTGAATGAATCCCATGTTAGAGAACATAAATTATATCAAATAAAAATTAATTCTTTGCAAAAGGATTTAGAAAAATTTGTTTCTGAAAATTATAGCCTAAAAGCCCAAGTTGAGCATCTGACCACTTCCTTAACAAAATCCATGGCTGATCATGCATCAACTGAAGTGAAACTTCAGAAGTTTCAATTATCATCTCAGCAATATGAGAAATTACTAAATTCTCATATTGAATCAAAGAAAAGGTCTGGGTTGGGTTATAATGCGGTTGCACCACCTATAAATGATAATTACACATCCTTACCTACAACAATGACAAATACTCTGTCAAATCATTTTGTGCCTGGCACTAAGTTTGAAAAAGATTCAACTCAAACTAAAATTAATGATAAAGCTGAGGTGAGTGAAACTGAATCATCTGAATCAGAATCATTAGATCAAAATGATTCAGAATTTGATTATGATAAGTGTGATGACTTGGATGATTCTGATGAACATGATGTTGATCAAACAAGCACTGGTAAGAATGTTCAACTGAAAACTCATATCCCAAAAGTGCTTGAAGAAACAAAGTTGCCATATCCTCCTAAACAAAGAAACATGTGAAGACCATCTGCAAGAGGATAGCTCAATTGAATGAAGGTCTTCAAGAACTAAGTATGCAAGACTCCTCCAAGAAATTGACTGATGAATCTGTCATCACTGAGGAAAAAGGAAAATTCAAAGGAAAGAAAAAGGCATCAGCAGATCATCAACTGAACAAGAAAACTTCAGCTGCTGATCTACGGAAGAGAAATTCAGCAACAAGCAATCAAAATGTGCACAAAGTGGAAAAAGGTGAAGCACATCCAAAGCTGAAGAAGAAAGAACTACAACAAAGATCAGCAAACAAAAAGAATGATTCTGAGAAAGAATCAGAAGAAAAGTATTGCAAATGGTGTGACATGAAAAATCACAATACTGAAGACTGTTACTTCAGCAGCTACTGCTCTATTTGCAATATGAACAATCATATGACTACTGATTGCTACTTCAACAAACATTGTTCTATCTGCAACAAAAATAATCATTCCACACAGGAATGTTATTTCAACAAAAAGAACAAGACAAAAGGCTTAAAGAAGAAAGAATCAGACAAATCTGAATCAGATTCTCAATCTACGGATTCTGCAAAGGGTTCAAAACTGAAGAAGTATGAACAAAAATCAAAGGCAAAACCAAAGGACAAATCATCATCAAGTGTTCATATACTGAGGAAAAGACCATCTTTCCAGCAGTCAAAAACACCACACAAAAGAGTAGATTTGTCAGACAAGGAATCAAAGGATGATGATTCATTCTTTGATAAATTTGAAAAAGGCATTCATATACCTCTTTCAAAAACAAAAGATAGTGAGACATTTAAAGGTTCATTATCAAAACAAAAGACTCAAACAAATGAAGTTACTCTGAGTAAAGCAGAAAATATGAATCATGAATCCACTTCATCAACATCCCATTCAGCAGAATCATCCTCATCTAAATCAAATCAGAATGAATCAATCAAATCTGAAACTGAAACTTCAAAAAATGTTATGAAAGAGTAACTGTTTTAGATCCTGTTGACAAACCCAAGATCACTAAGACTTGGGTTGTCACTTCTAATTGATTTTCTTTTCTGATTGCAGGAACAATATTGGAGAGCTGACAACATGTGGTATGTTGACAGTGGTTGTTCCAGGCATATGACAGGAAACTGTTCTCTTCTCCATGATTTCAAACATAAAAATGCTTCTTATGTGGCATTTGGTGGGGATAAAAAGGGAGGTAAAATTGTTGGTGAAGGAATGATAACCAATGGTGTACTTAAATTTGATAAAGTAAATTACTGTAAAAACTTACAGTATAATTTACTTAGTGTATCTCAAATCTGTGATCAAAACTACACTACATTGTTTGATGACACTAACTGTTACATTCTTAAGCCAGGATTTATTGTCCCTGAAGATTGGATTCTCCTCAAAGCAGCAAGAAAAGGAAACACTTATGTTTTGGATATGAACAACACTTCTCTCACAAAACATGAAACTTGCCTTATATCTAAACTTTCAGAAGATTTGTCTCAATTATGGCATAGAAGGCTTGTTCATTCTAACATGAAGAACATGAATAAATTGGTGAAACATGACCTGGTCATTGGATTGCCAAATAAAGAGTTTCATTGCTCAACTCATTGTTCTTCTTGTTACAAAGGAAAACAACACAGAGTGTCACATAAATCCAAAACCATCAATACTAATACTACACCACTCAAATTGCTTCACATGGATCTTTTTGGTCCCACCAATGTAATGAGCATTGGAAAAAGGCAATATTGTTTGGTGATAGTTGATGATTTCACTAGATTTACATGGGTCTTTTTCTTAAAACAAAAGAGTGAAACATCAGAAACATTAATGGACTTTGTAATCAAGATTGAGAATCAACTTGATACAAAAGTCAAAATTTTTAGGAGTGATAATGGTACTGAATTTGTCAATTTTGAACTGGATTCTTTTTGCAGGAGCAAAGGTATTGCAAGACAATTCAGTGCACCAAGGACTCCACAACAAAATGGAGTTGCTGAAAGAAGAAACAGAACTCTCATTGAAGCAGCAAGAACAATGCTAGCTGATTCACAACTACCTATTACCTTTTGGGCTGAGGCTGTGAATACTGCATGCAATGTTCAAAACAGAACATTAATTGTCAAAGAACATAACAAAACTCCTTATGAGCTCCTATTTAAAAGAAAACCTTACATAGGATATCTAAGAGTCTTTGGATGTCAAGTAACTGTTTTGAACATAAAAGAGTCATTAGGAAAATTTTCAGAAAAAGCATATGATGGTTTCTTTGTTGGATACTCTTCAACATCAAAATCATATAGAGTGTATATTCCACAACATAACATTGTGGAAGAGACCCCTAATGTATCTTTTGATGAAAATGTGTTTACTAAGTCAGTTAAAGGTTCATCATGGTTATTTGACATAGATGCTTTATCTAAATCTTTTAACTATGATCATTTGACCAATGCAGGATCTGATGAAGTATGCTATCCATTTGTTCCACCTATTATGACTGAAGTAACTTTATCTGCTGATCCTCCAAGGATACATCCATCTTCAGATGAAAATACTTCATTAGAAGCAGATATTACATGTGGAATTGAACAACATGCATCCGGAGAAGTTCCTTCGAAGACCAGCTAAATCCGGGAGAAGTTCCTTCGGAAGACCAGCATGCATCCGGAGAAGTTCCTGGAAGATCAGCATACATCCGGAGAGTTCCTTCGGAAGATTGCATACATCCAGAGAAGTTCCTTCGGAAGACCACAATGCATCCGAGATAGCCCTACGGAAGAGCAAAATGCTTCCGCAGAAGTTCCTGCGGAAGAGCAAAATCCAACTGTAGATACTTCTGTAGCCCAATCAACAGACTCTCAATTGATTATTTCTTGAATTCTCAAATTTGAATGATCAGTCAGAGGCAATGGAAATGACTAACCTGGAATCATCTATTCCAGTTGAATCAACTCCCTCAATGAGAATTCCATAAGTCTCAATCCACTTGACAACATCATTGGAAATCCTGAAAAGAGAACTACAAGGAGCCAAAGTAGTACGTACAGCCACCTTTGTCTCTTCAACTGTTTTTTCTTTCTCAAGTGTGCCTCCAAACATTACAGCAACTGCTTTAAAAGACAATAGCTGGATTGAAGCTATGCAAGAAGAGCTTCAACAGTTCAGAAAGCAAAAGTGTGGTCTCTTGTTGATTTGCCTGAAGGTCAACATCCTATTGGAACAAGATGGCTATACAAAAACAAACTGATGATAGAGGGATTATTGTCGAAACAAAGCAAGGTTGATAGCACAAGGATACACTCAAGAGAAGGCATAGACTATGATGAAGTTTTTGCACCAGTTGCAAGAATTGAGGCAATAAGAGTGTTCTTGGCATATGCATCATATAAGAAGTTTACTGTGTATCAGATGGATGTCAAGTGTGCATTCTTATATGGGAAAAATTGATGAGGAAGTTTATGTGTCACAACCCCCCGGATTTGAAGATCCTCATTATCCTCACAGGGTATACAAACTAGATAAAGCCTTGTATGGTCTTCATCAAGCACCAAGAAAATGGTATGAAACACTATCATCTTTCTTACTCAAGCATGGCTACAAAAGAGGAACTATTGATCAGACACTTTTTCTCAAACAAGAACATCAAGATCTCTTAGTAGTTCAAGTATATGTTGATGACATTATATTTGGATCAACTAATAAGAGATTGTGTGTGAATTTTGAAGAGCTGATGAAATCTGAATTTCAGATGAGCTCAATGGGTGAATTAACATTCTTCCTTGGCCTTCAAGTTCATCAAAAAGCAGATGGAATATTCATCAATCAAGAAAAATACATACATCAAATTCTGAAGAAATACAATCTTGCTGAAGTATCCTCATGCAAAACACCAGCATCAACAATTGATAAGATTGCTCCTGATCCCTCTGGAAAATCTATTGATCAAAAATTATTTAGACTATGATAGGTTCACTTATGTACTTAACTGCCAGTAGACCTGATATTATGTTTGTTGTGTGTGTATGTGCTAGGTACCAATCTGATCCAAAGGAGTCACATCTCAATGCTGTAAAAAGAATTTTCAGATACCTCAAGGGAAAACCAGGACTTGGTCTGTGGTATCCCAAGGATGGAGACTTTACACTCTACTCATACTCAGACAGTGACTATGGTGGATGTAACAGCAACAGAAAATCAACAACCGGTGGATGTCAATTCATTGGACCAAGGCTAGTGTCATGGCAGTGCAAGAAACAAACAAATGTTTCTGTATCCACAGCTGAGGCTGAGTACATTGCTGCTTCAGCTGGGTGCTCTCAAGTTCTTTGGTTACAAAACCAATTGCTTGACTATGGTTACAACTTTCTTCAAACTTCAATCTATATAGACAATTCTGCTGCTATGTTTATCACTGCTAATCCTGTGCAACATAGTAAAACAAAACATATTGAAATTAGATATCATTTTCTGAGAGATTGCTCAGAAAAGGGATTGATTAAGTTAGTCAAAGTGGATACATCAAATCAGCTTGCTGATTTATTCACTAAAGCCTTTGATTCAGTCAGATTTAATTTCTGATTGAGTCTCTAGGCATGATTAACTTAGATTAATCAAGTTTAAACAAACAACATGCTGTGTGTAATAATGCATCAGTATGACATATGCATGGGAAATGATAGTACACTATAGCTTTGCCTATTCCTGAATAAACAAATAACAATATATCTCAGCAAGTTTCTTGATATGTGAGTAGGTTCATCTTGAGTGGAAACAAACCTGAGTGCATGCAAAACATAATACTAAAATAATTGTCTGTGGGAAACTTCATTTTGAGAAAACAAAGTGAGTCTTATCCTAATGTGATCAAATCATTCATCTAAACACACTATGTAAAACACTTTATACTATCTATCTTTGCAAATCATACTCCCTCTGTTTTGTGTGAACAAAGATCTGGGTGTATGATCACCATACTGAATATCAGTTACAAAAGGTGAAAAGATCATGATCTCATCATCCCTCTGTTTTGTGTGAACAAAGACCTGGGTTAAAGGCACCTCTGTTTTACGTGAGTAAAGACCTGGTGACCTGATGATGATCATATCTAAAGCTCTCAAAAGAATCCTATGTGATCAACTGTATATTATCTTGAGCTTTATCAACATTGCATCAATGAGATGCCAAATACATCTCAAGATAGCTATTATAACTTAAAGTACATAGTCTTAAGTGTGAAAAAATGATGTTGACTTGCAAAGGGAGGACAAAACCTTTGTGAATTGAATGTGAAGCCCATAACAGTTATTTCAAAAACAATATGAAAACATGATAAACAGCATGTCTAGTTGATACATGAGCTCTTGTATGGATTTATATGGACAATATACTTGCAACCAGAACTTGTTCTAGTATCAAATAAACAACATAACTCATCAGGAAGAGGCTTAGCATTATAGTATGATCCCATCTTATGTGTATCTGATCATTATCATATAGTTAAAATTCATGTTATTCCTCTTAAAGAAATTTATGATAAATGCTTAAGTTCACCATTAATCACAAATTTAGGGGGAGTAGAATACATGAAAAAGCATCTCAATCAGCAGCAGCAATGTCTATATCATTATCAATTTGAAGATATTGAAATCTGAGCATCATCTTAGCTGTTGGATACATGAAAATTCTTAGTAAAAATCTCAATTTTAAATTTTCTTGTACTAAATTGTCATGTATACAAAGCCAACGAGGTCCTAAAGCAATAAATGGTTCTAACCAATGGAATTGGGCCATACATACAACAATATTTTCATTGCATCAGCAGAAGATACTGTGTGGAAATCAATCTTAATGTTTATCCGTAGATTGGTAAACTACGGATGAATAAAGATCAATAATTTAATGTTACAATTTCACATCAGCAGATGTTGTTGATCCGTAGATGTTCTACGGAAGAGTAAATTGTGGATCCTACTTAATTAATGAGAAATTACTTCTACGGAAGAATACATTGAGGGTCCCACTTAATAAAACAGAGAAAATTAATGTGTCTGAGGGTATAAATAATGAGGTTTGACTTGTCAAATTCATTATTCACTTTTTCCGTTCACTTTTTCAGACCTAGAAAATCTCACTCAACAAAACTTTTCCCACTTCCTCAACATTCAAAATTTATCAAATCAAAACCTTAAGCAAACATATAGTTGTGTTCTTAATCAGCGTTTATTAAGGTAAAACATGTCGTAATCATCAAGAATGAACCATTTGATCCTTGTTTTATCTCACAACTGTTCGTATTCTCATATCAATAATGTGATTTTAACGAAGTCTTTTCTTATGAACAGATGGATCAACGATTCGCAAAAGAACATAACGTGTGTGCCTTCTTAAACCCTGACGATCCTGTGTCAGAAGGATGTCAAGAAATTATGAGATATCTGAGAAGATCGAGGATATTCTATGCCCTATCAGCAGAGCCGATGATTTATCGAACTCATATCAGTGATTTCTGGAATTCTGCATACATAGAAGAAGATGGTGAAGGCATTATTGCTGAAGTTAAAAATCGAAGGCTGAGAATTGATGAACAAACAATAAGAAGGGTTCTTGAACTAGGAGATGTTGAAGCCGGACACCTTGATGTATTTGAAAATGAATACATAGAAAAGGTTTTTCTCTTAATGGGGTATGATGGAGACTTTGAAAAGGGAGAAATTAAGAAAGGAAGACTCTGTAAGCCATATAGATTTTTGTGTCACACTTATCTGAAGTGTATCTCAAACAAAAAATCTGGGCTTGACAGATTTTCAAGACATATATCATCTGGTATCATTGGCATCTTTGAGGGAAGGACATACAATTACTCATAGTACATCTTCAATTGTTTGTGTGATCACATTCGAGTACAGAAGGCTGATAAGATGTACATGTTTCCAAGGTTCATTCAGCTCATCATTAATGCAGACCTGCCTGGAACATCTGTGGAGGGTGGTGTGTTTATCCAAGCACACCTTGGCAGATCTGTGCTGAACAAAATCTCAGGGAAATATGAAGGAGGTGACATAGACATGTTTGCTCATATGATTGATGCTAATGCAGACATACCTCAAGAGCTTGTTTGGGAAATTGATCAAGAGAACTCTGCAACCAACTCTGCTCAAGACACTCCCTCACCAGAAACGTCACCTCAACAACAACAAACACCTCAACCACAATCTCCTCACAGCAAAATACAGAAGCAATCTCTCCAATCCTCCATCTATCACCACAACAACAACAAACACCCCAACCACAATCACCAGTCAGCCAAAATACTGAACCAATATCTCCCATTCAACACCAATCACCAAATCAGCTTCAGATGCAACTTTACCAACAACATACAAATTCAGCTACTGAGAGCATCTACACTGGGGAGACAGAATTAGTCTCAGAAGCAAGTACAGTTAAACTGTCATTATCCAAAACTGAATCCCCTGTGCATTAAATGAAACTGAACAAGTATCTCCAGTGACTGATCATCAACAACAACAAACTCATCAAAAGCATGTAGATCAAGCCACTGAACCAAAGTCAAGCTCAGCAAGTGTTGAGCAAGAGGAAGTTAAAGATGATGAGATTGAGTCTCAGCATCAGGAAGTAGATGCAGTAGTAGATCATGTTGATGTTATTGCTTATAATGAAGATAATCTAAATGATAATGACATTCCTGTCAGCAAGAGCTATTTGGTTGCTGAGTACAACAAGCTAGTACTCAAATCAAACAAAAGAAAGGAAAGAATACAAGAACTGAAGGGAATGATAAAAGAAAAGGATGAAGAATTGATAAGACAGCAAGCAAGAATAAAAAGACTGAGAGAAGATGCTCAAAGTGATAAAGAAGTCATTGATGCTTTACTGGATAAGGAAGCTGAGCTTAAAGAGTCAGCAGAATCTGAGAAGAAAGAAAAGGAAAAGATCATGATGAAATTTGAACAATCATCTAGCACTATGACTGCTCAGTCAAACATGATAAAGAGAAAAGAAGAAGAGATTGAGCAGCTTAAATTGAAGATCAGTACATTGGAATCTAATGCTAAGGCTTCAACTGCACAAACAAAACAATGTCCTGAGGCATCAAAAGAGATGATCATGTACTCAAGGAAAAGAAAGTATCTTGGTACTGCTGAGAAGAAGATAACTATTGATAAAAGTGTCTCCAAGAAACAAAAGCTGACCTCTCCTGAACACACCCCTTCAGTAGATTTATCTACTGTGAAGCCTATCTCTCAGAAAGAAGATGAAAGTGATGAAGAGTGGGAAGAACTAATCAAAGGAGACTCTCCACCAGAACAAGAAGTCTTAAAGGCTGATGATCTTCTGACTACAAGTGACATATTCGAAGAGAGGCATGAATCAACCATGTTCATGACACTTATAAACCATGGTTTCCCTTTTGACATGGTTGAGAGATTAAACATGACTGAGATGAAGAATCTGTTAAAAGAATTTGAGCTTGCATGCATTATGATTCCAAATTGTGATTATGAAGCCTTCAGCACCTTTCAATCCATTCAGAAAACAAAGAAGGAGTTGGGACATTGTGACACAGCAAGCTGAGCAAATACAACATGACTTGCTGGTTACAAGGACATAGTTACAAACCTCATGAGCTTAAAGGAAGATCAGTAGGGGAACTCAGAAGGATGATGGAGCATGTGATGAAAGTTGAGCTAGATACTAGAGTAAGATTCAGAACTGACGCTCCACATGCATCTTGTGAGGAACAAAGCAAATTTCCTGCTGAACCTATAACAGTTGAACCTAAAGATCAGCACAAAGGAAAGAAGAAATTGATCAGAGAGCCAAGAGAAGTAATACCTGACAAAGTATGGCCACTTGGGACTACAGTTAGAGAGATAACCGAGCAAAAGTCCACTCTAATTCAACTGATAGACCACCTCACAACTACCAGCTCTGTGGAAGAAAACAGGATCATGGCCTGGAAATATGATCCAGACTGGGATTGTGCCATTATTAAAAGAACATCTGGAAGAGTTGAATACTTCAATAAAGTACTCTCAGTGGTGAGTCTGCCAGAGAATGACATCAAAGATCTTCAAAGTTTAATCATCAGCAATTATCCAATTCACCTTAGAGGAAGAGATTTCTCAACTCTAGTGGGAAAGTTGAAGACAAAATTTAAAGATGATGTGCTGATAGAAGCTAAAAGAGAAGATATAGAACATCAAAAGAGAATAAAAGGGCTTAAAAGATACAAGTCCAATGCCTCAGAACATGTAGATGATGAATTCTTGAAGAGGGTTGGCTACAACAACAGAAACAAAGCAGCACTCAGATGCATTGAAGGGACTCAATTCACATACCCAATCACTGAATGGGGTTATGTTGAGAAGACAAAGGAGTTAGTCCTACTAAGAAATGCTGAGAACAAGAAAGCTGAGAAGATCAGGATCTTTGATCCTGTTGAAATCAAACTACTTCATCCCAGCTACACTTCATATCTAAATGACAAATTCTTTCCTAAGCTGACCGATGAAAAAGCACAAAATGATCTGTTCCTGCATGTCCATGTGATTCAAGTAATTGACAAACTACATGCCAAAGCATACAAAAGAAGAAGATTCAATGCTGGACTGCTGAAGGGAACAACTTTTGATGAAGTAACAGAACTCAGAATCTCAGAACAAGATGAGCTAGAAGTGGTGAATAACAACAAGGTGTTAGACACACTCACTACAGAGGAAGACGTTCTGGGAATCAGTTATGAGACTCTGAAGAAGTTCAGCAAGATGAAGATCAACTACAAGTATCATGATCAGAAGACTGCTGTTTCTTACTTCTACAACAAAATTATTGCCAGAGTCAAGGATCTTTCAGTTTTGAAGAACTGATTGCAAGTATCTAAGCCTAAGGGGGAGTATTGTTAGGTCTAGAATCAGTAGATCTAGTCATTATGTATAGGCTTAGTACTTGAATTAATTTCTGTAATAAACTTTTGTATTTCATTATTGTGTATGCATTAAATATATAGGTTAACCCATTTATATATGTGTTGGTTTATGTATGGTTGCAGGAACAAACATTATAATTGGTAATTTATGAAATTGACCAAGTATAAGAAACATCTACGGATGAATATTTTGTTCTTCCGTAGATATATTTCTTACAAGTAATTATACATCCAAAGATCTTCTGCGGATGAGCAACAAGTTACCTTCGAAAGAACAAGTTACCTTCGGAAGAGCAATTTACCTTCGGAAGAACAAGTTACATTCGGATGAGCAATTTACCTTCGGAAGAACAATATCTACGGAAGAACAAATTACTACTGAAGACAATATTTCTGCGGAGTCCAAACACTTGTATTATACAAGTGGTACAAGTCAACAAGTCAACAAGGTGGTTATGCGAATCCCGAGAAATCCGATGATTCCTTAACAGAAACAAATCAAATCCCAAGAGATCCGGTGTTTCCTATAACTGAAACACCTCTGTCTATATATATGGATCCTAGGTTTCGATTCAAACACGATTGAGTTAGACGATTGATTGATTGAGAACAGCAATAGCAATACAACAATCACCAAAGTCTTTCAATCAACCTTAGCATTCATAACATCATAGCATTCTTTGATATCGTTCATTCAATTTTTTTGTAATCATCAACACATTATAATAAAATACTGATTAATCATTAATTGTGTTATGTTACGTGTGTTCTTGATCTTTTATTGATATTTAAAGTTGTTTGTTTAACACAATTAAACCAAATCAACGTTAATTCCGCAAACGTTGACTTGACATCAATTAACACTGATAATTCCTGTTGACGATCCTTGGATTCACAGGTGTCCATACGCACGAATAGGGCTGTTGCACCCGAATGATAGTGTAGTTAGACTTCTGGCTTTCGGGGGAAAGTGCAGATGTAAGTTTCGACGTAAAGGTTCCCGTAAGAGCATGTAAGATAACTGTTATGGCCTTAGAAAGCATGTAGGGCATAGTGATGAGGATGTTGCATGTTTATGCATGATGCATGTTATGTATGTATGATGTTGCCTTGTATGACGTGATGTTGATGCATGTTAATGTTCCTTAGTATGATGTATGTTTATCTTTCCTATGGCTTTACGTATTATGTTATGAATGAAATGAAGTATTATGTAACGTAAAGTGGAAAGAAATGAAAAGTCTTGCATGCATCGGATAACGGGTCCTTCTTTGTGATTGACCATTAATGTAGAACCTCTACCGCTTACCCCTAGTACTGTGGCATACGTTTAGCTGTTCATTTATTGACTTCGGCCCAGTAGCTAAGACTGATCGGGGTGTAGCACATGGTATTGGTACGAATGATGTCCGATGCGCAAGTAAAGTTATATGGAACGAATGAATGAATGAATGAAGAAGATAATAATGATATTATCTATGCGTACGTATGATGTGTGATCATGCAAAAGTAACGAATAGTTTTATATGAAAGTAAAGTATGTTTTATAATAAAACTAGAACTCACTCAGCAACGCTGACTTTTTATATGTTTTCCAGTTGGCAGGTAATGATTGTTGAGGATGGCACGGCAAGGCTACTCGGCTCTTTTGGGATGGCATCCATTTATAAAGCTTTTGTGATATAATGCAAACACGTATTTTGTAATCGGATAATGATGTATTATTTGGCAAAAGTATTTATAATGAAATGAGATGTCATTTTTGAATGTTTCCGCTACAATATTTTCATGAGACAAATGTAATTATATATTTTATGCGCAATGAATGACCAACTATAAGCGTCCCGGGAACGGGGCCTTACATACATGCCCAAAGCATGTCCTCTAAGGTCTGAATATCCTTTCCGATTAACCATCTGTGTACAGGTGGTATGTTGTACTAATATGTAACTTCATTCTAATGACATCATGGAACATCTTCCAAAACTTAGATGTAAACACGTGTCTAGATCAGATACCATCAACAGTTCACCACTAAAATAAGTTATTTCATTGATAAACATCTTAGATAACCTTTTCAAGTTATCAATTTCCTGGATATGTAAAATGTGCGCACTCTTTGTCAACAGAACCATTATTGCTCAATAACATTATGACCTCTAGCTACACATGGTATTTTTGTTATGAAATCTATAATAATATGCTCTTACTTCATTTAGGGATATGTAAGGGTTGGATCATCCCGTATGGCTTCTGATGTTAAGCTTTAACTTATAGGCATGCCAAACATTAACCCACGTGTTGTGCAACATCAGCCCTTATCCCAGGCCACTGATAGTTCTTCGTTAAGTCTTTGTACATCTTCGTAGTGCCCATATGAATTGAGTATTGAGTCTTGTGGACTTCATCTAAGATTCTCATTCTTGAATCCCTGTACCGAGGAATCTATACACGCCCAACTTTGGTTTTGGCACCATTGGCATTTTCTTACAAATTCGTAAACTGACCTTTCATCCTTTCTTTATCTATCCGATTAGGCTTTCAATCCTCTACTTGAGCTCCACATATTTGCTTTATGATGTTAAGGGTCACAATTAACTAGTAAGATCGCGTTCGGATTAACTTATGTCTTTCTTTACGGCTAAGGGCATCAACCAAAACATTAGCTTTATTTGGATGGTAATAGATCTTATAATTAAGGTTCTTTATCAGTTCTAACCAACGTATCTGTCTCATGTTGAGATCTTTCTACTCAAAGACGTACGTCAAGCTCTTATGATCGATGAATATCATACACTTGATATCATAGAGACTATCCCTCCAGATCTTCAACATGAATACAAAGCTACAAACTCCAGATCATGGTAGGGTAATTTACTTCAAGAATCTTTAACTATCGAGATGCATAAGCTATCATTTTCTCGAGTCTTATCAGAACACACCCAAACCCTTATTAAGAGGCGTCAAAATAGACTACATTTTAACTATTGAAATGCATTTTCATGATTGTCGCCCCCATTCAAACTTTGCATCCTTTTAGGTTAACTTTGTCAATGGTGAGCTATTCGTGAAAATCTTGGATGAACCTCCTATAATAATCCGCCAAGCCATGGAAGCTTTAAAATTTTGAATGGCATCTTTGGAGGACTCCATGGGATAATCATTTCAACTTTAGAAGGATCAACCATGATCCCATTGTGTTAATCACATGCCTTATAAATTGCACTTCGCGTAGCCAAAATGCATACTTTAAAATTTTGCATATAACTTTCTCTTTACTTAGGGTTTCTAACACGTCACGAAGATGATAAGCGTGGTCTCCCTCGTTCTTAGAGTTAACGTGGATATCATCTATGAAAATTATCACCAATCTATCAAGCATCAACTAGAAAACCATGTTTGAAGGTCCATACATGTCATAGGAACATTTATGAGACCAAACAACATCACAAGAAACTCATAATACCCATACAACATTCAAAACATTATATTTGGAATATCATGTTCCATTATGTTTAGCTGATGATAACTTGACCTGTGTTCGATCCTCGAGAACCAACTTGTGCACTGCAATTGATCAAAAAGATCATCAATCCTAGGTGACGGGTATTTATTCTTTACTGTCAGCTTATTCGACTTTGTGTACTCTATACACATGACCATACTTTCACAAATAGCACTAGAGCATCCCCAAGATGAAATGCTAAGTCCGATGAATCCTTTATCGAGAAGGTCTTGAATTGGGGTCATTAATTTTTTTCATTTCCCATGAATCCAAATAGTATAGTGCTCTATAAATCGATCTGAAACTCTATCTCTCGATTAACTGGTACTCTCAAATGATCCTTAAGGAACAGATCGGTGAAAGAACACATCCTAGGTACATCTGTCAACTATAACATTTAGCTTTAGCATCTTTCATATAAGCCACATAAGCTCCAAAACCTCACCTTATAAACTTCTCTGCCTTCATCATCGAAGCTATCTTTGTAACCATGCAGACTTTATCTCATTAACTATGACTTGACTACCATGAAGCACTATCAAATGGATCATCTTTCTATGACATATAATATTAGCCCCATAAGTGGCTAACCAACCAATGTTCGGAACTACATTGAATCCACCTAAGGTCATAACATCAAACCTAATGAGGAAACTACGGCCTTCCATTTCTATTTTATTGTCATATATTCCCTTGGATATCATAGTTTTGTTAGCAAATAGCAGGATCTGCTTTGAAAGCACCATCTATCTCTTTAACAATACAGTTAAGCACTTTTTGAATGAAGAAGTAACAAAACTTCTACTCATACTGAAATAGAATGAAATAAAAGCAAGTACTTCATCAACCGGAAACATACCTGGCGTAATATTCAGCTGACTTTTGGCTTTCTCTATTATCATCATGAAAGCACTAGCATTTACCTTCCTTTTATCACCAACCTTCATATCTACTTTATTGCCATCATTAGAACCATAGTCTTTCCTTTGCTAAAATCTTAGCTAAAATTTAATGTGCCACCATAATTGTAGCATTTTCCCACCCATATGAAACCTTTTGAAAATTGTGTTGTCTTTCTGTAGTGGTGGCTCAGATTCATGTTAACCCTTCACTCTCCATCATGCTTCCTCCCACACTTGTGATTATCCCTTGAACCTTCTAGTTTTACCTTCTTGAACTTTGGCCCAGACTTATCCTCTTGAACTTCTTTTTTAGCTTTTCTTCCTTATATTTATCACTAAATACAATCTAGCTTAGTTCCACTATGGATTGAAACATTCTTGGTTTGCTTTCTTTTATAGAGGTGTGAATTCTAGATGGCAACCTCTAAATGTAGCATTTCATCCTTCTCTACTCGCTACTAACTAAATGGGGACCAATTGGCTATCTCAGTTTACTTGGTGGTGTACTCCTTGTGAGTCATCTTTATTGCCCTTAGGCTCAAAAGCTCTTTCTACACACCATATCCATATCATTCTAAGGTTATAGCCTTTTGATCACTAGCTTCTTTAATTCTAGCCATCTCATCTTCTTGACTGCATGATCAAACTTGGTCTGTTTGCTCGTAGCCACCAATGAAGGGCTTCAAACACTAATGAGTAGGCAGTAAACTTCACGACCTAATCCTCCCTACATTTACTAATCTCTATCACTGCCTCCATTTCTGTGACCCATTGAAAGGTAGTAATGACGTTTTTCTTCCCATCAAACAAAGGATAATTGCATCCCTTGTATATCTTATAATCAAAGCCTTTAGCCATCACAATCTCCAGTTCACTCTCACTTTCCATTCCTTCTTTCTCCTCCTACTACTCTTTATCTTCATCAACATTAGACTTACTAGTACTATTTTGTTATATTTGCCTTTTCTCTTAATCTTATTGTTTTTCCTAATTTACTTGAATATCTTAATCATGATGGAGGGCATCATATTTTTAAGGACCTGGTGCACCTCAATAGCAATGGCGTCTCTAATCGTCAGTTCTAGATGAATCGACTCCCGAATACTCTTATGGCAATGAGCCTTACACTACACATGCTTAGTCTCGGATGTGTATAAGTAAGTCCTACAATATTAGACCCCCGCTTCATCGCGGTACGGTTTTAATGTATACGATTATGTCACAATGATAGTTTTTGGGGTTATAAAATTTGAAAGATTTAATCTGATTATTTATACCTTAGTACTAACCATCCGAAAAAAGATTATGTGCGAAACACCGATATAAAAGTGTAATAGAAAAAAACTATAAAATAATAAATAACTCAAAATAGAGAAAAAATAACGAATTCATAACTTGTGACTTTGTTATAATTAACGGGCTGTATTATAAATTGGTTAAAAGAAATTTGGACAAAATTCAAATACTTATATATAAAATTTAAAAAAAGTTCAGGTGATTAAATGTAAATTTGACATAACTCGAAGGCTTAAGTATAAATAGATATAGATTATTATTATCATCATTTGTATAAAAATATTTGATAATTAAATAGTATAGATAAATAGATAAATAGATATAGATTATTATTATCATCATTTGTATAAAAATATTTGATAATTAAATAGTTAAGTATTCAAATTAAATACTACTTATTTATAAATTTTATTATTATTATTATTATTATTATTATTATTATTATTATTATTATTATTATTATTATTATTATTATTATTATTATTATTATAAAAGTATTAGTACTTATATAGTTAAATATTCAAATAAGATAACACTTATTAATAAATTTAAATGTCACTTAAAACTATTTTAAATAATAAAACATATAATGTAATGAATTAAATAATCTCATACTAATTTTTTAATAAACTATTAGTAATATGAATTAATTAGTTAATGTATTGATCAGAAGATTAAAGTTTATTAAATGAGGGGCAAAATAAGAATGATTGCATATAACACTTGTATCTAATGTTTCAAAAGTTGTATCAAGTGTCTTAATTTTTTATGAAATTACATTTATGTCCTAAAGTTATGCTTTATATAGTATTATAGATTTTAGGTAACATTACTAAAATATTAAAAATGACAAAAGATAGCTTTAACTCAGTAAAACTAAAAGAGTGTCTTATTAAAAGAATAAATAACAAAAATATTATAAAAATATAATAGAATAATATAACTTACAGTAGTTATGATATAGTTTAATCATTACTCTTAAAATATAAACATAAATACTCGTGTATGCTATAAACTTATTTTCTAATACTATATAAGAAAAATATGTTTACTATCATCTTTTTTTTATTACATGAATAAGGATTCATTTTGTTAGATTACATGGTGTGCTTATAATTGCTCATTTTTACGATTTAATGTTTAAATGAGTGATTTCATTCACAACTTAATAATTAAAATGTGAGTATATCTTCATAGTTTCAAGAAAAATTATATTATATAAATATAAACATTCAGTATATATAACACAAATCTAAACTTCAATCGATCAGGGTAAATATATATAGTTTTTTTTGTTGATTTAAGTTTATAATTTAAAAAGAACTATATGTCAAGTTTTATTAGATTAAGAATGGTAATTCATGTGTTATGACAAAAGTATTATGCATAACTTTAAGTGATTTTATAGAAATATAATTTAGATTACTCCTTTACTATTGTATTGGACATCTAGTAAGGGATTGTGTCCAGTAAACAAGTCAAGTTGGCTCGTTACTCTTTCAATAACAATATAAATAAAAAAGTGTTAAAATATAAGGAAAAGTAAATTAAAATTTTCAAATACGATTGTTGGCAACTATACCCTTGTCATGATATTTAACACTACATAAATTTTAAAATCATATTAAAACATAAATATGTAAAACCATTAAATCTTAAAAACTTAAAATATAAGTGATTGAAACTAAAGATATATATATGTCTAAAAATTATTTTTTTGGAATATTTAAATAAAAAAGTCAAATTGGTTGTATTTGTAACTTTCGTATTTATTTAGAGAAAGTATAAAAAATAACTTTGATGTGCTAAAATTCTACCACGTATCTTGTTTTTTTAATATATGAATATGGATGACAAGTATATTGTAATCATTACATATAATTTAGGTGATCACAATCACAAATGGCATCTCAACGAGTTATATTCTAAAGATTATTAATATGACTATTGAATATAGAACGCGTCGATTTGCTATGGTAAGATGTACCAATCACATGTCCAAAGTGATGAGATCACATTTTGTTACGTCAACATATAACATGGGTATGCTAAAAGACAAAAGCAAGTCAAGTCAAGTTACAGCTTAAGCCCTTAGACTATGATTGAAGTGCTCAAAGGACTTAAGGTGTGTAATGTACAAATATGATCCTCAATGGAATTCATCAAATAAACTCCATTAGGGTTTATCCAATTCTGGTTATTCGATTGTTGAATGACAATTGTATTTTTCTTTGACTTGTGACTTTCAGAAAGGTCTCAATAGAGCAATAATATCAAAAAGACATTTCTTATTTAAATAAATATACCTTATATATGTATAGAATATATATATATAAGGTATCATGTGAATCCAATATGTAGTGTTAGAAACGAGAAAAGAAGCTTGTTCTTCTTATTAGTTTGCCAAAGTCGCAACACTCCATGTGCATGTTAAGAGTAAAAACCAAAACTAAAAGAAGTTACTTTGCTTATCTAATGAGAAATTTAGATACAAGCACATTTTGTCTAATCGTATCATGATGTGTTAAATGATACATTTTCTCATAAAGTTCAGTGGTTCAAGTCTTGCAATAAAATATGAAGCAGAATTACAAGTAGATTAAATTGGTGCATGAGTTATCCTTACAAACAAATTGAATGAGTAATTAGAGGAGAAACGAATAGTCCATCACTAGAGTGGCAAACGATTCACCTTAACCTTTGAGGTTAGTAATTTTAAACTTCGACGTTTAAGGTGTACTTTTTTCATTTCCGTCTTATACGACAATATAAACATGATATTGGAAGTATGATATCTCAATTTTATTGCATGCTTTCATTTTCTTTAGGTTGTCAAATCAATTTGTCATCCTTTGGATGTGTTTGAAGTAGAGGCCTCAAAGCTGGGGTTGTCAAGGACGTATAACTTCTGTTTGTACGTTAACACAATCTGAAGATTTAAAAACCAGCATAATAAATTTGGTCATTATAATTTTATGGTCTAGCATGACCATATATTATAGAAGTAGTGTAGAGGAAAGGGAGATTTAAGGGGTTTTAGTATGTTTTAACCTTTATTACTTACTAATATCTTATTATGGAAACCTTGATTAGTTTGAGAACTTAGTTGAGATGTCATTTGACTAGAATTGAGAACTTAGTTGAGCTAAGTGAACTCGAGATCCATCTACACCATTTGGTCGGGAATTCATGTGTTGCATTAAAGAGTCTAAATAACTCCAAATTAAAGTCTCAAAAGCCTTCTTTATGTCCATCTCTAAGATCATAGAACTTAATTTATATGCTTTAAACCAGGATACAACTTCATTTTGTATGAACGAACAATCAAGGATACTTCTCTTAGCTATAAAAGATAGTTCCTCATCCGATACTATCTTTCCGGTTTCGATATACCAAAACTTTTGAGATGACTTCATTTACGATCCTAACTAAACTAATAGGTCTATAGTTGTCTATGTGGATTGGGTCTTTGATTTTAGGGATTAAGGTGATGAAGGATGAGGATCAGCCATATTTCAGCACTTCTTCAATCAAACAATTCCAAGAAGTTGCTAAAAAATCTAGCATGTTCGAGAAATTCCAAGAATTTTCTCTTAAAAATTCTAGTAGTCCTAATGAAAGAAAATTTAATCAATTCAGCCTAGAAGCCTCATTCCCTTCAAGTGCCCATGCCTTTTTTTAATCTTTAAGTGTGAATGGAGTAATAAGGTTATCAGTATTAGTAGATGACAATCCTTAAATCCAGAAGCAATGGAATTTTGGATGATTAGTAGAAGGTTTAGAAAATCAAGCACCAAGACAACCATTAAATTCTTCCTTAACTTTTTCTGATTATGTAATTCATTCACCATTTATTAGCAGTCCATTCATCTTATTGTTGGACAGGTTACTAGTGATACTACCATAAAAGAAATGAGAATTCTCATCTCTTCCTATCACCCATTGCAACCTTGTTTTTTGTTTGAGGTCCTCCTAATTATTTTTTTATTTTTTGATTTCCTTGATTGCTTTATACATTACATCACTTTCTTGCTCCGATAAAGGCCTAGATACAAAATAATTTTTAGATCTTTAACTTGTTGTAATAAGTTTAACCTTTTGATGTTTTTTATTGATCTCATCTTCACCAACCAGTCCCTAATCCCTTAATGATTAAGAATTATAAAATCAAACCTACTATAATCCATCCAAGAGTTGAAAGCTTTAAAGGGGATGGGACCAAAAGCATCAATTGATGTTTTAAGAGAAAGAGGGAAATGATCAAACCATTCCTTTTGCAAAATCATAAGAGCAGCAGTAGGCAACTTGTCCATAAATTCTCTAAATACAAAATAACGATCAAATTTACTGAGTGTATCACCTCTCCTAGACATGTATGTAAAATGTTGACCCCCCTCCCCCCAATTGAGTATTCTAATAAACCTACACTGTGGATGAAGTTGATAAATATCAAAGCATTCATATGATAATATTCTTAGCTAAGTATATCTATCGGGCATCAAACTTCATTAAAATTTCCCATAAAGATCCACTGACCACAATGGGCATATCAAAGCTATAGCAATACATTCCTAGGATCCTTTGGCAACTAAGTCACAAGGAGTGTAGATATTAAGAATGTTTATCTATGCATTATTATTAGTAATATATCCGATGACAAGAAGGTAACTTCTAGATTTGATCACGTTTTGTTTGACACGTACCAAAAGATTCTAGAGACACATCAAACGACCAGATCGCCCCATAGCATTAACAACTTCATACTCAAATATAGCTCGCCCCCAAAACATTGGTGGATGAATTTTACATGAATCAGATAATTATGTCTTCTGTATTGCTAAGAAATGGATGTCATGAGAAGCCATCAGCTTTTTAATCCAAAAGGCTTTCTTGAAATCACCTATACCCCTAATTTAATTGAAATGTAACTCATTTGGAACCATTTGCAGCCACTTTTCCTTGACTTAGGTATCTCACTTGTTCTACAAATCCACTCAAATCAATCCTAAACATTATTTACCTAGATTTACTCTTAACTTCTTACTCCCCAGATCTCTTCTCTAGACTTTTAGGGGATTTTGGCACCTGGAAAAGGACCTAAAAAGCTCTCTTATTGAGTTCCTTCTTTTAAATAATTTCAATACCTTCCATAGCATATGAATTTTCTATAGTTGTCTCACAAAAGTGTTATGTTCCTCCATCATCTCCTGATCAATGTCGCCTAAAGGAAACTCTAGTTACTAATCTCCATCATCTTCGATGATCCATACTTTGAACATAGAATTCATCCAAGAGATTACCGTTTCTTATTCAAATTGGGCACTTATTTTTCTCATAACCCTAATTTTATCAAATGCTAGATTCGTATAATTCAAGGAAGCCTCCAATGAATTAATGATCTCCCTATGTTTTTCTCTAATCGCATTAAAAACATTCCTATTCCATAATTGTATAGGAATCTCTTGAATCCTGCCATGCAATATGGTTGTACTCCAAGTTTTGGCCCTCCTAGATGAAAAACTTCATTAATCAATTTCGCTTATTTAAGAAAATCTTCTATTTCGTACATGCATTAAAAAGATATTAGAACCCTCAAGCCACCAATGTAAAGTATGGTAGGATTTTCTAGACTGGAATTGATAAAAAACTATTAAAGATTGAGCAGAGCTAAGAATCCAACAACCTTCCAAACTAATAAGCACTTCCTCCATGATGTTCTAGCACTAGTTTCCGGGTTAGGCATCCGCACATTCCTTAGTTTACGTTCATTGATAGTGGAAGTACCGATGACAACATTCTTAAAGGATCTTTCTTTTACCAAACGAGAATGATCCTTTCTTTCTAGAAGAGGCATTGGTCAAGAGGGAGTTGTAGGAATGCTTTTGGGAAAAGTCTTTGTTTGTTTATAGCTAAACAGACATACTCCCTCCTTAGCACCATCTAACTTGATCACATTAACCTTTATTGCGAACTCTTTGTTTTCTATATGATCGTAACAGATAAAGCCAAAGACGTTTCCCTATTTATCTTGTTGCTTGGGCATAAAAGCATCCATAATATCTGTAAGGATTCCTGAAGTCTGATGCAACCCAAAACAGCCTAAGTGTCTCAGCAACATGCACTAAGTACTGAAGTGAAGAATGCTTCGGAAGTTTTACACAAAGCATTAGAAAATACTCTAAGTGTAAAATCTTCCGAAGCCAAGACCAATATCTTCCGAAGCCAAACATGAAGTCTTCCGAAGCTTCAGAGACAAAGTCTTCCGAAGCTTCAACCTATGAAGACAGATTTCTTCCGAAGACTTTTAGTACACATGCTTTATCTGATGTACTGTTCCATAAAGCACCTTTTCCGCTGCATCTCTGTAAAGTCACCAACTTACATGAGTTGGTGAAAAGGGACTTGCTTTTGGTAACTGTACATTGAGGTCTTGAGTCTGTAACTTTCCACTTTATGTACTTTATCCTTTTTGTAATGTATAAGGATGTGAGTTATGGCATGTCATAGTCACAAGGTCAAAAGGCAGATATGTCTTTTGATCCTACAATTGATTTTGTTAGTGTCTAGTCAATTGTATCCAGCTGGCTTTCAAAGTATAGTCGGCTGTAGGTTGTAGTATAAGTATTTCAAGTTCTTGTATCTTTCTTTATGCTTTGTAACACTTGTAAAAGAACTTGAGAAAGCAATATACTGCCTCCTTTAAACCCATACTCTCTTGTTCTGTCTCTTACTTTACTTGTGTTCTTTGTATCACTTTGGTTTCCCAGTTCACTGTTTGATTAAAGTTTAGTTAATCTCCTCATTGTGTTGTTGTGTTGTAATTGTGTTAAAGCCCTTAAACGGTCCTGCAATATCTCCAAAGGGCTTGAACACATTCCCCAGTCTTGCACTTGTGAATCCTTCGGGGAGGTTATACACGAAAATGTAGTTTCAATCTCTAAAGACCTCCATCTTTTCCTTATTCGGCTTTTTTGTAGTTTCTTTGATAGACTTATGTTGGATCAAGTAAGGCTGGTGCAACCAAAACAAACACTTAGAACAATTTTGGTGCAACTGATGAAGAACTTCCGAAGGCAAAAGAAAGAACTTCCGAAGGCAAAAGAAGAACTTCCAAAGATCAAGGATGAAAGAGCTTCCAAAGAGGAACTCTAACTTCTGAAGACAAAGTCTTCCCTCTTCCGAAGATCAACATTTAAAAGAGTTCAAGACAGTGACTTCCGAAGTATGAAGATCATCAAGCCTCGGAAGAAGTAGACTCTTTCGAAGTATAAGTGGCTTCGGAAGAACTTGTTCTTCCGAAGGCAGTTAACCTTCGGAAGAACCTGCTATGAACCAGTGGACATAAGTATGGTTCTTCTGACAGATCCGCTGCAACCTCTGAGATACTGCATGGTGCTTTCCCACGCCCATGTAGTTGACCATACTTTATTCCACTGTTCATTCCTTATCAGTTAGTACAGTTACCAACTTTAGTTGGTGACAAAAGGTAAGTCATGGACATGTCATGACTACCAAATCTTAGATAGTATTTTATCTAGGATACCTTACCTTTAGCAATGTAGTATTTGCTTTAGTCGTAGGTTCCCAGCTGGTATCAAAGTATAACCGGTTGTAGATAGTAGTATATATGGTTTCTCATTGTAACTCTGTAAACATGCTTGTAAGAGTCTTGTAACACTTTGAGTTGAGAAGTAATATATACAAGTATCTTGGAAAACTATCTTCTTGCGTTTGTTTACTTCGTATATTATTATCAACTCTTAAGGGATTCTGCATCATCAAATCGAGTGACTTAGTGAGTTTGAGAGACAATACTTGTGTTGAGTGACAAAAACCGATCCTGCAATTTCTCGTCATTCTCCTGTGAAATCTTAGTTCTCGCCATTACACTACTCTTAAACCACATCATAAATTACTTTTTATCAGGTTTGAACTAAAGCTTACTATAAAAATGCCTTTTATCACGAGGCTACAACCCAAATTATTTCACATGTTTAAAATATTTTTATTGATGGATGTTTTTATTGATTTAATGCACATTTTGTGATGAATCAACCAATAAAGTCAAGGAGAGATGAGGCCCAGACATGTAACATTTTAAACATTTAAGCTCGTTTATTGTTACTTAGTTTATGAGGTTTTCTTTTTATTTACACACCAGATTTTGAGTTGTGGATTATTAGTTCAAACAACAACCACATAGTTTCTTTTAAATGAGAAATCTTATTTAAGTCCTGCACTACAATTTGATATGTAAAAACATCTTGAAGTAGTTAAAACGATTTAAGTTCGATGTAAAAGCATTTGTGAAATATGAGTGTTAGAATTTGGTATCAAGGTCCTTGTTTCATTGACTTAGTTGTTTTTTAATAGATTTGTATTTGTGTATGGCGGATGTTTGATATGAGGCTCCATTGCTCCAAGAGGAAGGTGGGCGTTAGAATTTATCTATTAAATATGTTGATAGTGTGAATGTTGCTTTGTATAGCAATAATATGTCTTGTCTTAATCTGAAATCAAATTTGTTAATTTAAGACATGACATAGCAATAAGAGTATACGTGTATGATACTATGATGTGACAACAATATTTTTCTAATGGTGTTGTAAATAAATTATACTTGTATAGTTGTATGGACTTGATCAAGGTGTTGTAAACAAATTATACTTGTATGGACTTCAATGTATCAAAAAAATAAATATAAAAAACACTTAGTGTTCTGTTAGTATGAATGCAAGTGAACTATTGCATTTAAATGTTGTTTCCGGGTTTCATATTTATAGTCAAGTCCTCAACTAATTTACACTTTGATGATACCTTAGTTGGCCTTAGATAAATATAATATGATTATAATATTAATAATTTAACCAGTTGGCACTTTAACATATAATTCTAAATTAATATTCTTACTGGGAAAGTTAATTTAACTAGCTTTTTTATCCGTCGTGTGTTGCGGCGGCATCGCAAGCGGTGTGATAAAATATAAACTAACAATCAATCCGACTTGCGTACGAAGTAAATTCAAGCCGAATCGTAAAATAATTCTAAATGATAACGTTGAACAAAAACGTAAAGATGTGGCAACTTATAAGCATCAAACATCTAAGAGCTATTATCCTTGCAATAGATGTGGCAAGTTTTCAAACTTTGCCACTTTGATGGCCAAACTATAAAGCTTTAACAATCCCTGTATAAACCGACATATAAGTTTAATATATATATATATATATATATATATATATATATATATATATATATATATATATATATATATATATATATATATATATATATATATATATATATATATATATATATATATATATATATATATATATATAATGTCATTGTCCTTTACTATAATGCCTTAAATTAATAATGTTCGTTACTTATCAAATGATGCTCAGTACAAAATTTTCGACCACTAGTGCAGACAAAATTCGTCGCTAATAACCACCAAAATCACCGCTAATACTTGTAAAATTAATTATTCTAAACGTGATTAACTAAGCCTACTAAAAAGATTGGTAACTTTCCTTTTGTCTTTGGTAATGTAATATAGAATAATTATCGATCTCAAAGTTTAGACTGTGATGTATACGAGAGTTTTAGGACTATATACGCGTAACACGTTAAAAATAAAAAATAGATAAAACGATAAAATATGTATAAAAAAAGTCAAACTTAATTTTTCAGTATGTACTCACCTCTTTCTAAGTACATATTTTCTTCTTGCCTTTTGACGACATGGATAAATAAAAAATTTACAAAAAGATGATCGTGTTTTTTGGTTTGAACTTTGAAGTACGTCTTCATACATTTGAATTGTGTTCTCTCTTTAAGATTAAAGTTCTTTTGGTGGTACCTAAAAATATATAATCGTATAAGACAAACGTGTTCAAGAACAGATACGTGAATCTATGAGAAAGTCATACTAGAATTGTTAAGAATTTGATAGCCAAAATCAAACCAAATGATTATTTATATAGTAGTCGAAAGAGTGTAACAAACCATTGTAGTTATTCATGAAAAGTCATGACAGTTGATGAGTTGCTCAGTTGCTACCTAAGCATACATTTGCTACTTTCTTTTTTTTTGTACAACTTTTTATATTAACTAAGATAGAATGGGTAACGCCTAGATAACCTAAAAGTTGCCTTCACTAAAACTCGAACTCACAACCTTTGGTTGAAGTGAGCACACCACTTTAACTCCTACCTAATTATCACTACACTCAACCCCCACCCTTGATGCTCAACTTACTACCGAAGAACAAGTTCCGGCCCTGCTGTTTAAGTTAATGCTAACCATCAAATTGAAGCAACTTTTTATCAATTTTGCAATTTGAAGCAAACATCGCAACTCCTTTGATGCATAAACGTCTCCCCCTCCCTCTTCTATCGATCATTATAGCTTTCTAATCTTATTTCATCCCTTCAGTCTGTAAAAAAGTTTAACTTTTGAGGAAAATAAAAGAACCATATATCTTACCCTCCTTAAAAAAACACAACATATGCAATCTTATTCTAATCTTTTCTATTCTTTTTAAATAAATAACAAACCAACATTCATTAGAAAATACAATGCCTAGTATATAAAAATTATGGTTTTAAACTATATGTTTCTTAAACGTTTGGGTTATTTAAACGTCTATTTTAAACCCTTGGTTTGTTATCTTTTTCTAAATGTCTATTTTTTTAAAATGGTTAAATCATCAATTTTTATAAATGTTTTAAAACATTTGGTTTTTCTAAACATCTTATATTCAAACCGTTCATGTTTAAAATGTTTTCTAAAACCGTTAGTTTTCTAACGTCTTTTTTTAAATGGTTTTAAATTGTTTGTTTTTTAATCGTATTTTATAAAACCCTATTTTGTAGCACCACGGTAACCACTGTATAAATTCTAAAGAAGAGTTTTTGTTTATATTTTTAATGTTTTATATATTAATTCTATATTATTTCTAATTATTATTATGTTTATAATTTAATATAACAAGTTTTAAATATTTATTACCGTTTCAAACGCTTTTATTAAAATGGTTTTACACCATACTTTTTTTTCAAACGCCTATTGTAAATGGTTTTAAAACTATTTGGGTTATTTAAACGTATTTTTCAAAACCATTCGCTTTTTTCATGTTTTCAAAACGTTTGGTTTCCTTAAAAGTTTTTTTAAACTCGTTTTGTTTTTCTAATCGTCTTTATTAAAACATTCGTACTTTTATATGTCTATTTCTTAAACAACAATTTTCTAAAAAAATTTACCGCTTCTTAATTTAAAAATCTTCTAATGTTTGATCTTTCTAAATGGCTTTATTATTGGCTTTTTAAAAACGGTTCTTAAAATGAGTACGGTAAATAGAAATGGTATTTTTAAACGGCTTTAAAGCAAACCATTGGTCTTTTTTCTAAACGTTGTATCAAAGAAGTTGTTCTTAAGAAGGATGGCAACAAAATTATGTTGGTTTTATTTAATACGGTTTTAAAAAGAAGATGTTTCAAAAATCAAACATTTTGAAAAGACGTTAAAAGATGAATGGCTTATACCGCTTCAAAAAAGACGTTTAACGAAAATGAAAGATTTTAGAAAAGACGCTTAAAAATCATGGATTTAAAAAAAGACGTTCAAAAAATATAAATGTTTAAAATCATATTTTCTATAGAATTTTAGTTTATTATTTACTTTAAAAAGTATACAAGAAAAGAATAAGATTTGACATAAATAAAAAAGAAGAAAAAAATATACACATTTTCAAAAAAAGACATACATTGTAAATATTAAAACTAAAATACAAACCATATTGTTGAACACAAAATCTGTAAATTACTCTAAAACTTATATATATGTTACAATCAAACTATTGCAAAAGCTATTTCGAACAAACGAACAACAAATTTATTTCTCCTCCACTTTGACACACACAAATTGCTGCTGCTAAATAGCGAACCATCTTTGATAGAAAAGAGTACGTAGATGGGCTAAGTACATATCATGACCCAAGGATTAAATTACATCCAAACCAAATGAACAAAAGGGTAATTAGTTTTAAAATTATCTAGTCAATAGTACGAAAAAGTAATATATCTTTTTTACTTAATATAGTAATCATAACAAAATTACAAATGATATGGTTTTTCCTTTTTTTTCTTATTTTCACTTTTTTTAGAATATTTAAAGTGTTTGCAAAGGGATATAATATTTTTTTGAACGGCATGTTAGTAATTAGTAACATCAAATTAGCAAATATTTGTTAATGTCATGATTTGAACTCTGGATTTTTTTTAGAAAGCCAAAGCCTCCTGCCTCCCTTTATCATTATATCAAAATATCATTAATGAAGGAAATATAATATTATTTAATAATATTTGAAATCTTAGTCTACTAACTTTAATAAAAATATATTTTGAGATGACACGTGGCAGCACCACAATTATCATTACCAAAATTTTTCCGCTTCTCTCCCCTATTAAATAATTACCTTAATTACTAATATCATTTCTTTAACACTTATTTAGATTAAATAAATTAAGAAACAAATCTATTTATTAATGTTATTTCTAAATAAAAAAATTTGTATATATTAATAATTTTTTCTAAACCATAAAACTTTTTTAAAAATACGTCATATTTTAAAATTGGTATATTTAAAAAGTCATTTTTTTAAACAAAAGATAATCAAATTTGAGAGTTATAATAGGAAAATTTTTAAAAATGATATTTATATACGGTTTGTTTTAGAACAAAATGTTTATTATTTGAAAAAAGTTTAAAACCAAAATTTTAAAAAGTTGAAATATCATTTTATAATTAATAAATTTTATTATATTGATATTTTATTTATTCAACGTATGTAATACACGTGTTTACTAAAGCTAGTATTAGAATAAAAGAGTAACTATAGTGACATGTTAGCATCCTATTTTTTAATCAAAATTTTTCCACTTCTCTGTTTTATTAAATAACTATATTAATTTCTAACAATATTATTTAATTCTCTTCTAAAATATAAATAGTTTTTTAATAATTAATACACAAATCTTTTTATTATGTTATTTCTAAACAATTAAATTTGTATAAAAAGATTTTTTTTCTAAAACAACAATTTTTTTAAAAATAAAAAATAATTTAGAATTGGTGTTCCTAAAAAGCAACATTTTTATGAACCAAAAATAATTAAAACTGAGAGTTATGTTAAAATAATTTTAGAAAATGACATTTTTAAAACGGTTTGTCGTGAAAAAAAATGCTTCATTTGTTGTTTTGAAAAAATTAAAGTTTTAAAAAGTTAATATTATTGTCTTATTTCTTATGGTTTTTGGTTACATATAATTTTAATAATATTTTATCTTATAATATAATTTTATAATTAGTAAAATTTTCAATCATATCGTTTTATATATTTAACTCGTGTAATACGATTTTACTAAAATTAGTCAAATATAAAGCGAAACCACGTTGGCTGGTAAAGACACAACACCTACGTGTAAAACGGCGCGTAAGCATTTTCATTTATTTAGAATTTAATTCACTATTGCACTATAACAAACAACATATAATAATAAATAATATAAGCTGAAATATTGGAAGGGTATATTTGGTATATAAAGTGTTTGTGCTGAATGATGAAGGCTAATAATTCAAGTCCTACCGTTTTGGGTTGTCAACTCCGTGAGAGCCTCCATATCTAACTAGCCTTGAACTTCTTCTTAATTACGGTTTTGCCATTTGCTACATATTACTATACCTTTTATTTCCACTTCAGCACCTTACTCATATTGGAATCCATAATCACCCCCCTGTTTTTTTACGAAAATATTTATCCATATCCCTTTTTTTTAATCTTTTATCTTGTCCGTCTTCCATGTTACATTGGGTTAATAAGTTGATTTTAGTCGACAGGAAAAAAAAAGAGGAATCATCCTTTTCAATACAACTAGATTTTTTTTATTTTATATATAAATCGGATAACACTAGCTATTATATTTATTTAATGATATAAAACATTTATCTTTTCATCCTAACATGGATAACTATGATACTTATGCATACTAATTTATACGAACCATTGCAAATATTGAACGACATGACATGTGATTTTAATCATTAATGAATAAACAACCTTTTGATATATATATATATATATATATATATATATATATATATATATATATATATATATATATATGTTTATACTTTGATTAAGAAGACCAAAACCAATATATTTTAAGAAATATGACTTTTTTCATACTTATATCAAAGTTATGTGACACATACGGGCATTTTTACTAACAAACCTTTTTTGAAAAAATATACTGATCCTTACGTTCAACAAGTTTAGTTACGATAACTTACGTTGCAAGCGTTCATATTTAGTCAAGCAAGACTAAATTGACTAGTGCAACATATTACAAACATACACAAAGTTAGAATTTCAATAATGTTGACCAAAGTCATGGAACTCCCTCTAGAAAAGTCATAGCTCCATTTGAGAATCTTTAATCTTCAAGGTGCCTTATTATCATTAACCTTTCTCAAAGGATTCACTTTGACCAACCCCCATACTTAAGGGACACAAAATACAAAATTGAACCCACTTCAGATATATAATAATTTCTCTACACGTTACTACCCTTTGTTCTCTTATAAATACCCCAACATCCTCCATCAACCCCCACTTTCTCTCAACTAACACCTCTCTCTATCTCTCTCTACTTTAAACACTTTCTCTCTCTAACACACACCATTTGACTTTCTCTCTCTTCAAATTCACCAATTTTAATCTTTAAAGACCATGATGCAAATGGGTTCAACAGCTCCGGTGCAGAGTCTCCACATATTACAGGCAAGATTCGCCGTTAACTGTAATGGGTCGTCGGTAAAACCGCCACTAAAGGCTTGTTTATCGAAGACCACGATGAAAACCACCACAAAGGTCACAAGAGAGCACCTCTCAAATCTTGAAAAACTTATAGGCACCAGAGAACCTCAAGTGGTTCAATCGGAGCCGAAACTGGCTCCGAGAGAAAGTTCCGGCGATAGGTCGCCGGAGAGTAGGGGGAAGGGTCTTTTGGAAGGGTTAAATTTGCCTCAATTTTGGCCGGAAAATAAGGTGGCGGAGGAGATGTCCCCCCGCCACCTTAACCGTTTGCAACGGTTGTTGTCGAAAAACGGTATTGAATACTCCCCCCGGAACAGTTTGGCTTCTCGGTGGAGGGAGTATCATGGGAGCAATAATTGGGCGGGGTTGCTTGATCCGCTGGATGAGAATCTCCGGCGAGAGATGGTCCGGTACGGCGAGTTTATTCAGGCGGCGTACCATTGTTTTCATTCTAATCCGGCAACATCTGGCGAGGAGTTTTTGTCTCCCCGCCAGGTGGCGGTGCCGGATAGATCTTTTAAGGTGACAAAGACCCTGTACGCCACCTCGTCAGTGGGGTTGCCCAATTGGGTTGACAAGGTGGCGCCAGATCTTGAGTGGATGACCCAACGCACCAGCTGCATAGGGTATGTAGCTGTGTGCGAGGATCAACGAGAGATCTCGCGCATGGGAAGAAGGGACATTGTGATCTCCCTTAGAGGGACGGCCACGTGTCTCGAATGGGCTGAGAACATGCGGGACCTACTTGTAAAAGTCCCGGGAAAAATGAATGATGATTGTGGACAACCGAAGGTTCAGTGCGGGTTTTTGAGTCTGTACAAGACCGCTGGAGCTCACGTTGCGAGCCTAGCAGAGTCTGTGGTTACAGAAGTCAAACGATTAACTGAATTATATAAAGGCGAAAACTTAAGTATAACGGTAACCGGGCATAGTCTTGGTGCAGCATTGGCTTTATTAGTGGCTGATGATCTAAGCACATGTTCGCAAGAAATGCCACCAATAGCAGTTTATACCTTTGGCGGCCCACGAGTAGGAAACCGCGCTTTCACAAAACGTCTCAATGCTCAAAATGTAAAAGTGCTACGAATTGCAAACTCTCAAGATATTATAACTCGTGTTCCAGGAATGTTTGTCAGTGAAGAACTTGACAAGAAGCTAAGAGAGTCTAAAAGTGCTAACAAAGTGTTGGACGTGCTCGATAATAACATGCCATGGGCATACACACATGCTGGAACAGAACTAAGAGTTGACACGAAAAATTCACCGTATCTAAAACCGAATGCTGACGTGTCATGTTGTCATGACTTGGAAGCATACCTACACCTGGTGGATGGTTTCTTGGCATCAAATTGTCCATTTAGAGCAAATGCCAAAAGAAGCTTGGCGAAGTTGCTGCATGAACAAAACTCAAATGTGAAGAAACTATACACAAGCAAAGCACAAGGGTTGAAGTTAAACTTAGAAAGGAATATGCAAATGTCAAATTGTTTGCCTAGTCCATCATAACTTGTGCAACACCTTTATTCAAATCTTCTTTTTTCAAGAGGGATAAATAGACTTCTTGTTAATATACATCTTATTGAGATCATGTTTTTTTCTTTATATATCTACGACAATACATATATATACGCACATATATTTTGTGTGTTAATTTGTTTTGGTCATGATATTTATGTAAAACATGATTTCCAAATAAACTCGACCTTTTTCATCGGGTAAGAAATATGATTTTGTTTACCAACAAACTCATATATCCATCTACGTCATATATAAACACCTTAAATATAAGGGTGGGAGGGGTGCTCACATCATACACACCACATCACACCAAACATCCATCAATCATATTTTGTCACGTCGCACCACATCACGTCACATAAAGAACTCAAATTTGGTGTCGACGGTGTTTCCATACCACATCACTATACCCCCCCCCCCCCACACACACACACACAACACTTCATGGCGAGTACATGCCAAGAAAAAGGAAAAACGCGGTGTAGAGCAGGGTGGCGGTTGTGTTGCCGCTTGGCGCCGGCAATTGTCGTGGCCTCACGGCATGCACGTCCCCACCCCCTTAACATCTCATGAGTCATGATATATGATGAAAGAGTATAGGAAAACAAAAAGAAGAAAGAGTTATACTTTAATAAATATATATAAACACTACGTTAAAAACTTGTGCGTTACACAGGTTATATAAAACAAATATTAAATTAAATAGTTAGTAATAAAAAGATTTAGTGTTCTAACACCCCGTTTTAATAATAATAATAATAATAATAATAGTAATAATAATAATAATAATAATAATAATAATAATAATAATAATAATAATAATAATAATACATAATAATAATAATAATGATAATAATAATAATAATAATAATAATAATAATAATAATAATAATAATAATAATAATAATAATAACAATAATAATAATAATAATAATAATAATAATAATAATAATAATAATAATAATAATAATAATAATAATAATAATAATAATAATAATAATAATAATAATAATAATAATAATAAATTACATATTAAAGGTAACTTGATGTTTGTTAACTATTAAAACTTGATACTTTGAATAAAAAATAATTACTTTTGAACTAGTACAAAAACAAATTAAATAAAAAGGTGTATTTAGGCAGTCAAAAACCTTGTTGGTTAAATTTAAATTAACTAAATAATATTAAAATACATTGAAATATTTTAATCGATTTCGGAGTCGATGTGAATCAAGTAATTGTATAACTACTTTAAACTATAATTTATAATACACTAGTCAAACATGACATGAAAAAACACGTACTCGTAGAATTATAAAAAGTTACACAATAATTTACTTATTAATTAGACACTTATATATATGTATATATGAATTTATGTATATATGTATTTATGTATATATGTATATGTATGTTAATGTTTGTATGTGTGCGTGCATGGACTTGGGTTACGCTAAAAATCTTCCAAGGAGTATAGGGACGATTCTAGATCATGCATGAAGGAAACTAACTGATTAAGATTAAGGGAGGGTGTCAAGTCAATAAAATTTACAAATAAAAAAGGCAGGAGGGGTGAAAATGAAATATGCTATACTGTTGATTTTTGTAAGTTCAAATATCTTTTAATTTAAGCATAAATAGCTTTTTATGTAACCGTTATTTCTAAAAAAACTTACATCAATATTTTTTTATCTTTAGATTAGTGAAGTATTTTTCTTTAAAAAGTTTTCTAAATGTGGTGTCAGTTTTTTTAGCGGTGTGTTCGAATTTTTTTTATTTTGCGTCAAGATTACACAATGATGTTAAGACTTTTGAACACGGTGTTGAAATCGATGCGAACAAATTGATGTCTAAGAATTATATACAACATCATGTCAGGATTATTTCATAATTTATCAAGATTTACAACACGATGTTATGATTATATTTTATTTACGCCCATTTTTTTTGGCACATTTATTATTTTACCGCATCCATTGGACACATGACGCCTCCTTATGGTTTTTTTGTATTTTGTAGACACGGTTGTTTTTTAACATAGTCCTTCCTTATGTGTATATGTGTGTATGTGTGTATGTGTGTATAATAGATATATGTGTGTGTAAGTGTGCATATATGTCTCTATATATATGTGTGTAGGAGATGGATCAAATGAAAACCATGTTTATAATTGAAAATCGTTAAAATCACTACTATCTAATCATATAATTTATAATTGATTTAACTTTTTAATTGTTTAAAGTATATTTGAGTAAATTTCAACCTTATATTTTGAGATCATTATATATTTTTTAATATAAACTCCAAGTAACGTCGATGATAACGAAACGATTTACATATACAGCTTGTATGAGGTACATGTACGTAACTCTTACTTATACACTTGGTAACACATACTTACATATACATAACCTATACATATACGTAACTCTTAGTTGGACACTTTGTAACACGTACTTACATATATGTTACCCCTGGTTTTTTATGGTTTTCATTTATAATATGGTTTTCAAGGGATCACTCCCCGTGTGTATGTATATATACATGTATATTATATATTATATATGTGTTTGTGTGTTTATTAGGAAACAAAAAGAAACTGAGGAGCATGAAACATTGAAACATAAATTAACATTCTCTTACTGTACCTAGGAGTATATAGTATAGGAAATAAAAAGAAAAAAAGAGAATAGTCAGAAAGAAGAAATCACAAACGACCACTTGATTTTCAAAACACGACTTCTTTACGCTTTTCTTTTCAAATATCTTTTAGCAACAAAAAGTTACGTTTGAAGATTAAAATGAATTAATGAACTTAAAGCGAAACAAAATTTGAATCCAACTTGATCTATTCAAATACAATTTGAATCTGAATTGAGCTAATCGAACAATCTCATTCCAAAACCATCTCTTCGTTACCTAAGGACCACCACCACACCAAACAGCGGTGCAAAGTATAGTTTTTGAAATAAGTGTTTGTGGTGGTGATGTAGAAATGATAAAAATAAAACTAAAGGAGGTAATGTGTGAAATTTGAGCAAATGGGACATGCAATGATTGATTTTCGGTTGTGTTTTAGTAAATGGTCACCTTTTAAGTTTGAAAAAACGCAACTTGTGTGAGTGTACGTGTAAGAGGTTCATCTATATATGATAACATTGATCTTGTTTTATAATGGACCGATTTAGTATTTTGTTTTACGTATGAGATAAATGTTTCACATTTGAAACATATATAGTTTTTTTCAACATGTTTAAAATATTATTAGAGTATAACTGGTGTGTCATTCAATTTCTTAAATAAGAACAATACTTGCTTCTAATTTATTTTCATGTGTAACTACCTTATTTATTATTGGAAAACATAATTACAAAAAGCATCGTTTAAATTTATATAAAATTATAGGTATCATTTTTTTATTTTTAAAAACTATTTTATACATCATTTATGTTAACATGCATTTTGTAACATATTTCGTCCTTTAAACTAACAATCGTCAATTTTTTTGTTAAGTCAAGAACAGTTTGGTATTTTTACGAAGGACTACTAATGTAACTTTTTCCAAAGATAAAGGATATTTTCTGCATCTTTTACGTATTATGTCACGATGAAGAGTGTACCATTATTACCATTGCTTGTATTGCTGATGGTTCCATATTGATTAAAAGAACTAAGTTGACGAAATTTTGAACACGTTCATAAGTGATATTCAAAGAGCAAACGAACACAACTCAAGGAAAAAACTGTTGTAAATAGATAAACCATATGAACCCCGTAGTACCTGCAACCCATGAAAAAATGTGTGATATAATTATAGCTAAATATAACCTAATTTAGTTTATGTAATGTTTGTAGTTTGTAGCTTTTAATTTATGTATGTTTTTTTTATTTTAATTTATATGTAATGCTCAATCTTTTAAATTGAAACCTTAAATTACCTCACAACATAACCAATTTAAATATTATATTTTATTGTCTTAATTAATATGATATTTAAAAATAATTACTATGAAAAAGTACGTAAGATGTAAAGAAAGCTAATGACATGAAAATGTAAGGATTATTAAACTTGTTTATAGGGCTAGAGAAAACAAATGTTTTTAAAAGTTGAGTGAAAATCCAATGTGAGAAGCTAACAAATGTTTTTAGCGTTTGACTTGAGCATAAAACAATTTACTTGATATAACCCACTAACCCAGGGTTAATGCATGCACGATAAGTTTGATGATTTCATCACTACTAAAAAGTAAAACGAAACATAAAATAAATTATATGTATTGACATTTGATCGCTGAAGTCATATAGTAATATTATATATACGTGTATTGCAAGCATATTTTATTCTTAACTAACTTTGCCCACACATTTGACTTTTGGCTTGGTCTAGTTTACATCATAACATGGCTACCATTGGCATATATTGTTTTCATATTATAATTGTCAACTCCTCTTAAAATATATATGAGAACATGTCAAGAAAATAGAAAATTACTTTTAAATACGTTGATAACTAATATATATTTTTCCCTCGTAAATTCTTATATACAAATTTTATCTTATTAAAAAGTATGGTTCATTAACATGCAATTTTAAATATTTTGTGAAAACGGCGAGGGAATATTTTTGGCCTCAAATTGCCAATTGAGAGCATATCACCCGTTTAAGTGGTTTTTTTTTTCTAAAACTGATTATGGTTATATAAAAGTATGGGCCGGTTACTATATAAAGTGTTTTTTTCATGCGAAACGTACAAAGTTTTAGGGTGAAATTATCACGCAAGAATAAAGTGATATTTAGGCAAGACAAATTACACTCGCGTGGAATTATCACGCAGATATGGAATTATCACGCAAGAATACCTTCTGCGTAATAATTTCAACTTTTCGTGATAATTTCATCTTTGCGTGATTAATTATTACCCTTGCGTTATAATTTCACCGTAACCTCCATTCTTGCGTGATAACTTTATACGCTTCACACTGAAAAAACACTTTGTACTGTAACATTTCTCTATAAAAGTAATTATCTCTGACTACGGAAATTTTTTTAATGGGATTTACCTCATAAGGACTATAGAACTTTGTTAATAGTCAATAATAATTTCCTTCTTAGATCTTATAATGATGTTTTAAAAACTTTATGTTTGTGTACAAACTATCTATTTATGAAGGATTGTGAATTAAATAATTATAAGTACGAGTTTAAGGTTAAACAAAGATTTATAATAACACCATGCGGTTAGATTTCATCAACATCTTTCATCCTATGCAGTGGTCAACACTCATTTTCTCTACATCTTTCATTTTTCAATTTTATTTTCACTTTTATGTTTTAAATACAAAGATAATTAATATAAATAAAAATTTTAATTTTTTAATATGAAAATAAAACAAATCCTAAGATTAATTAATAAAAAGTAAACATTACATAATTATGATCAATTAAAAGTTTTTAAACCATTACATACTAATAAAATACAAAGATAAATGACTAATTTCCATATTCACGGTAAGTGGAATCCCGAACTGTGTTGATTTGCTTTGTTTCGCCAGATCGTTATGAAGTTATCATACGTTTATCGATTATGTAATTGTTGAATATTAACTGTTGAGAAATTGATTCAAATAAACCGGATGATCTAAGAGTCGTGAAAAACACTTTCAGATTGAAACTATTTGGGGTTCAATCCAAGTTTTTAATCGGATAAAACTAAAATATTTAAGAAAGATATATATGAATTGATTGAAGAGTTCTTGAACCAGAAATCAGAAGAAGAAGTATCGATCATGTTTCAAATTCGCATTTTACAATGATGGGGTTAACTGCCGAAGGCAGTTTTCATGTTTTAAAAACACTCTTTTTTTCCCCGAGTTTCACAAGTGAAACTTTGAAAAAATTAATTTTTAATGCGTTTTTAATAAAGCAATTTTTATCAAAATAGAAAATTTCCACACAGACATGGAAGCTCAACCCCAGCCAAGGGCTCCGCCCCTTGGACCCCGCTCCTAGGGGCGCTGCACCTGAACCCCCGCCAAGGGGGCGTTGCCCCTTTGGAACCCCCATTGCTTAGGGGCTTCGCCCCTAATAAGATACTATATCGATGATCACAATAAACTCAAACAAACGTGCACTTCGCACCTACTAACTTATTTAATGGATATCATAATCACATTGATCGACTAGTCAATGCAATTACACTAGAATATATAACATTAACTTCTTTTTCTTGCTCACTATTTTCAAGAGACATTTAGATATCGTTTCATCTTATTAACAAATAGCTTGATGATCGTATTTTAGAATCACATTATATAATATGATGCATACATATGTTATGGCTTTTATTTTTTAGGTCACCATGCTCGTATCGAATGTTTGCTTATGTGTTAGTGTTGTTTGATGACACTATATACTCGTTTTATAAATATTTCATTCATCATCAATTATTAGATATATAAATGATTTGACAAACGCGGAATAGTCGGTATAGATTTCATCAATAATATAATACATGTGCTTGTATTGTACCCCCGTTAACTTTATACGAAGATTCAGGTGCTACACCATTTATAATGTCGTTGAAAAATAACTCTGGTCAAGTACATTGAAGTCGTTATTGGAACCCCCAACATCAAAGAATGCATGTCAAATCCATAGATCTTATGAAGCCACTACTTCCAATATTATCGTCAAGTATGGATGATCACTTTGCATGTATTGACCTTGTCACATATTAGGGAAATTTGTCAACTCTCAATGCATACAGTCAATGCTACTAAGCACAACGGGAAATTCATATAGGTTTTCATGCACGTTATATAGTTGAAAATCACTCCATATCGGTATATGAAAATACTATTGAACATCTTCAAATGCTCATCACATGAGTTGGCTGAGGTGTCGCAAACTAGTTGATGAATGAGTATGTGCACTTATGTAAAAGAGTACAACTTTGTTTACCTTTAGCATCCCATCATTATAACGTAAAATATGAGAAAACTACCCAAATCATTGACTATTCCTTTGAATAACGGTATGCTCATTCGAAAATGTCGTCGAAACATTTTGAGGGAACACATGTTGTCATCGCCATTATTGAGAAAGTAGTTAGCCATAAAACAATGCTAAGATTAATAACATCACTCCATGATAATGAAAAAACCATCTAAACAATTGCTTAGAATGAAAAAAAATAAATAGATGGTGAATATTATTGTGTGAAAATTTTAATATTCAAAGTGGTACCTATATGTTTATTTTTTCATCTTCTACACAAATTTTTAGCATTCAGTCATCGCCTAACGGCTATTTGAGCTTAAACGGTCACCCAACAACTACTTTTGGTGTTGTGAGAGAAGTGGGGAAGTGGACGATCTTTCATTGACAATTACAAGAATATTGACGTCGTGCAAGCGGTGGTGGTGTTGCCACGACAAGCAACTCGCCACTAACACACTCTGCACATCGTAGAACAACCATTATATATCGTCTAATAGAAAGCAGTTTTCATATTTGTTGCTTATAACACTACAAAGTATAGGTTTTCATCATTTTTCACAATTTGAAATAAAACATAACACTAGTTAAATGATAATTAATTATTATTTATTTTCAATATTTCTTGTACCTGACTTCTTTTGCAAAAGAATTTGACAAATATTACTAGTATATCATTAGAAAACAAAAACGACGAGTAGATTATTCTCATTTGACATTTACACAATGAAAATTAATGGTGATTAGTGGATGTTTTGACATTGGTTATCCATCTCGCTTTTGGGTTGGTGGGCTTTACAGGCTTTGAAGTTCAACATGTTAAACTTTTTTCTTTGTTGGGTATGCATTTCATTTCATACTAGGAGAAATTGAAGTCACCCCACACCTCACTTTTTTGTTTTTCTTATACATGTAAAATTGACATTTAAAGGATTTATTTAATAATAATACTTAGAGAAATTACTTTATGAATTTAATACTAAATATTTATAGAATATATTTTAATAATTTTAATTAAGTTTTTAAAACAAGTTTAATATATATACACACCACGCGCTCCATGCCGTGGGCCAATGGTCGGTGTACTTTTAAAAGTGTATATTTTTACTTTATAACAATGATTTCAATTGTGGGCCAAAAAAAACAATGAATTCAATTTACTCATTAGAGAAAAAATGTAATTCTTTTATATATGTAATCACTGAACTGAAATTATAATGCTTTTGTCCACATGTTTATTTTTGAAAAACACCCCATTTTTGTATAATAGTAACCAAATTTTAAAAATATTTCAAAATTTATTTTAACTAAGTTACTAAAGTTTAAAAAATATTCTAACTAAATCACTCAGTTTATACTTTTTAATTAAATCATAGGCTTTAACATGTTTTTAGCTTTTTGTTTCAGTTAGGAATATTTTTTTTGATGATGACGTTAAGTGATGACGTGGATTTTAGATATTTGTGTTATTTTTTAATATGATTAACATAGCTTTTAATTTTTTTTAATATAAGTTACATTTATTAAAAACTCAAACACCCACATCTTCTCCTCCATTTCTTTCTTGACACACCAAAATCCAATCATAACTCGATTTGATGGCATAGTAATCCAATTTGAGTAAAAGTGTACGAAGTGATAAAACCGTTGATTTAATAGATAAATGGTTCAGATTTAAGATGACATAATCATGCAAATAATATGTCTGGAGGGGTAGATTTGAAAATAGCCTACAATTGTTGATTTTTTTAATTTCCTCCTGTTTTTTTAAACGCATATAACTTTTTATACGACATTATTTTTTTTTTTGAAAAAAAGAGCACCATAAAATCAAGCATATTATCCTCTTTAATATGAGTATTGTATATTTTTAAAAAAACTCAACACTTTTTATAACAACGTTTATGTATTGTGCGTATAACTTGTGTGATTATTAACTGCGTAATTATGAAAATTGTTTGCGTAATTATAAATATAACTTGCGTAATTATTTTTTATAACGTGAGTAATTTTACTTTGCGTAATAATAGATATAACTTGCGTAATTATGAATAAACTCGCGTTTATGTATCTTTTATGCGTAATTGTGCAGCAGACGAAACTACCCCTCAGCCAAAAAACACGTGTCACGCCCTGGGGACTTTGTACGCTTCGCATGAAAATTACACTTTGTATAGTAACCGACCTCATTATATATAAAACCTTTTTACATATGCATATTTTTAGGATGGTTTATTCCATAAAATTTATTATGATGCTTTCATTAGACACGGAGGCAAGGTAATATGCGTATTAAGAGATAATACAACTCCTTCCTTAGTTCCTTGGTCTTCAAGCCAATAGTTGTCGAACCTCATGCTGCTGACGATATAAAATTAAAAAATAAAAATAATTAGAAACGCATAACGCCCCAAAAGTCCTAAATTTAATGGCCTCAAAGGAATATTCAAACAAAAACAACCAGTCATTCTTGAGAGAGGATGTTGATACCTTTTTTATAATCGGTTCTCAAGGCGGCCCAAGCACAAAGCTAGTAAAGCTAGAGTTTTGAACCCTTAATTTTAAAGAGCCTTTAAATTTATGTAGTTTGTTTATATGTATAGAGAACTTGTCTCGACTAGACACTTTATTAATTTAGCCGAGCCTTTAATCCAATGAAACTGAACCCTTCTAACTCCCATCTCCTCTCGATATCAATTTGAAAAATTAATTTAAAAAATAGTTGTAAGTTGTTCCATCAAGCGATAATTTTGACAACTGAAAAGTCACCCTTGTTTGATTAAAGCTGATATGCTCCTCTCTAATCTCTTCTCCTTCTAGTGTTGAATTTGAGAATCTTTGCAAAACGAAACACTTTTCGATTTTCAGTGTTCATATTGCGAGTTGCGATTAATGCCGAATCAAACGTTTACGAGTTGCGACTTGCATCTTGTGAGTGTTCTTGATTCTCATTTGAGTATCTAAAACTCTGCTTCTACTGTTCTTCATTCTAGTTTACGAGTTGTGGATTGCGAACAAAGATCTCGAGTGTAGCAAATAAGATCAAAAGGATTACAATTTACAAAGGTTGTGAGTTGCGAATTGCGAACAAAAGGTTATGAATTACAAATAAAGATGTGCGATATTTCTCTGACCCCTAGTTGTGAAGGGCAGTTTCTTTAATTCCAATTATAAATTTCAAATTTCTGATTTTTAATTTTGATTTTGTGTTGTTGGATAGTACTTTGCCTCCTGTTGATCTAAAACTCTAGATAGTATTTCGAATGTTAGTTTGCAACTCATAGAGTATTTAGCCTGCCTCTTGTTTAATGAATTGGTTTTTAAATCTAGTATATTAGGTTGTTAGTATTTGATTAAAAAGTTTAATTCTTTTTTGAATGCACATGTTGCTTAATAATTATGTTAACTACTCCTATAGTTGTTGCTTCAGCTGAAAGGAAGTTTTTTCAAATTTAAGTTGTCAAAAAATTAGTTAAGATCTACGATGTCACAAAAGCATTTAAACGAATCAGTTATTTTGTCAATTGAAAATGATTTAGTAAAAGAAATTGACTATGTAAAATTTATGAAAGAGTTTGCATTTAAAAGAGTTAAAAAGCATGAAAGTGGTGTTAACGTGTATTGGTTATTTATTCCTAGTTTATTCGTTTCTTGTGTTAATGACAGTTTATTTCGGTATTAGGTTATTTTATATGAAAAGATTATGCAAGAAAAATATGTATAGGGAAAGTTTAAAATACAAAGTAATAATATTATGTGAAGTGTACGAAGTAATAACAACCATTGATCTAAGAGATGAACCGTTCAGATTTAAGATGGAATAATCATGCAAAGAATGTGTTTGGAGAGGTATATTGAGCCTCAAAGTTTATGTTTTTATGTGATCGCAGCATAAAAAAAAAGTCTGAATTTTCCACGGAAGCCAGCTCGAAAGCCTACAATTGTTAATTTTTTTAAATTCCCCCTGTTTTTTTAAGCGCACATAACTTTTTTATACGACATTATCTTATTTGAAAACCAGACCATAAAATCGAGAATTTTATCCTCTTTAATATAACTATAATATCACTATAATTTTATATATATATATATATATATATATATATATATATATATATATATATATATAATGTGTTATAAGTATAACTTGCGTGATTATTAACTGCATAATTATGAACATAACCTGCGAATTCATCACATAACTTGCATAATTATAAATATGGCACACCCCGTTGACCGGGTCTGGCCGTGACTGACTGATATCATCACAATGCAGTGGAAATAAATAAATCCAAACTGATCATTACATAATTTCTAAAAATGCATACGATAAATTGTTTAAGGATCCGAATAATACATATTTATTTAATTGTTCATAAATAGAAAGGTGGATAGGGCGGTGGCTAAGTCTCCAAGGGTCCATCTAAGGCGGCACCTATCCATTTGACACCTGTCAATTACACATCACCTGAAATACACACCCAAAATACGTCAACATAATGTTGGTGAGCCCATGAGTTTGCGATACGTTACCTTTCATGACAGATTTAATATTCAATGAATTTAGTAATAACAACAAACATAATATACATACCATGATGCACTATAGAATGTATCACAATCAATCCTGACCCGGATTTCCCGCCCGAGTACAAAAATATTATCTCCTAACCCTATTACCACTATAATGTTGGGTTTAAATGTGCCCTGCTAAGCACGGTTAAAAGGCACTAATTTGTGACACAACGATTATTGAATCTCATTTGGAAGTTTCGTCTTAAATATATTTTATTTATGGTGGATTCCCCAAATAGTACTATCCCCAAATAGTACTATCCCCAAATGTGTCCGTTTTCTAGACGCGCAACGCACATTGGGGCATCACGCCTAGTTAAAATTATTTCGGTGTTGATTTTTTCATATATAGTTTTTGAAGATTTTCAACATCAATTCATGATTTTACGCTTCTTTGTGTTTACTTTAGCTGTATATTTCTTTATAAATTTGGTAAATGACGACATAACATAAATTTTTTTTCTTCAAATCAACCCATATTTACATCGTAATACAACTTAATCACGTTAATATCACCACAACACAACTATAACACCACAACCTCTTATGATATAATTAACAAAGTACACAAACATGTGAAATCACATGAACTTAATCACTAGTTGATATTCATAGTTTTACACGAGCAAAGATAATAAAACCAAAAAACGGGCCAAGTTTTCATGATTTTTGCACTATAATAACATCGGCCCAACCCACAAAGACGGTTAACAATTACAAAACCCCGTAGGGTTTTTAAACCCTCATTCACACACGCCTCTTCACAAATCTCTGCCGCTTCGGCTAGGGTTTACTTTTATTCTCACATACCTTTCACTCGATTCACTCACTCTCTTACTTCTTCAATTCTTAATATATTCCATTCCATTCGATTCGATTGATGGACACTTAGAACAATCTTTAGGGTTTCGATTTCTTGCTCTTCGCTAGGCTTTTAATCCTTGAAAAATCGTTTTTCGTCTGTTGAAAAATGGCGACAATGAACCCCTTTGATCTCTTGGTTGATGATGACAACGATGACCCACATCAGCTCATCGCTAAGCTGCCTGCGGTGGCTGCTGCGGCGGCTCCGGCTACCAAGAAAGCGCCGGCTGGTGGTGTTGCGGCTAAGCCCGCAGCCAAGCTTCCCTCCAAGCCGCTTCCTCCGGCTCAGGCTGGTATATTCGTCTTATTGATTTTTTTATTGTTGATTTGTTTAGTTTTGTGAAAAAGTATTGATTTTTATGGGGGTGTTGTGGATGCAAAGTATGATTATGATGGGTTTTGATGTACACATGTGATTATGTATTTGTTTGTTGAATACACATGTTTTTATTTTAGTTAAGTAGTTGGTTTTTTTTGTATATGATTGTTTAGCCGGTGAATAGCATTTGGGATTGTTGTAGTTGTCATATCTGGGCTTTAGATCATTCACATTTTAGAAACCTGAATCAAGAAATATTTTTTATTTGTCAAGATAACAACTTTTAGCATGGTTAATCTGAACAGCCTGATTGTTTGTCTCAGATGACAGTTTTTAGATTTGCATGTTTGAGTTTGCTTTGATTACTTGTAGTATATTGGCATGACTTGGTGTGTTTTGATATTACAAGCATGTCAAGCAGTGGTTTAAAGTGCAATTTTTGTGTGTTATTGCGTTTTTCTATTAACAATCTGTAAAGAGAAATTGTATGGATTTATTTACTTAATCATGCAAACATTTTTCGTTTTGATATAGCAACATAACATTGAGGTAACCAAAATAGCATTGCTGAAAGTAGATATATTAAAGTGAGTTTTATTTAAATTTATGTTCTTATTGTAGTGCAAGAGGCTAAGACTAATGGCCAGAGAGGTGGTGGTCGGTTTGGTGGACGTGGTGGTCGTGGTGGACGTGGGTTTAACCGTGATTATGCTGCTGACAACGAGAATTCTTATGGAACCAACAATGGATTCAATGGAAGTTACAGACCTTCTGAAGATGGAGATGTTGAGAAATCCTCTGAAAGACGCTCGGGGTATGGTGGTCCACGTGGGGGTTACCGTGGTGGTCGTCGAGGTGGCTACACTAATGGTGATGCAGCTGATGGTGAACGCCCCAGGAGGGTCTTTGAGCGTCGCAGTGGGACTGGTCGTGGGTGAGCGCTCTGTCATGTTAATTTTTTTCAACTGATTATAATATACGACAAAACTGAGGTGAAATATAGGAAATATTTTTCTTGTTCTTATTAATCTCTCTCTGTACACAGTAATGATTTCAAGCGTGAAGGCGCTGGTCGTGGCAATTGGGGAACTGCTACTGATGAGATTGCTGCGTAAGCATATACAAATTTGAAGTTTCAAATTATATTAGTTTATTTACACCCTTCTTTCTATTAAGCCAGAAGTTTATAAGTTATAATCTTGATTCTTTTAATTGTTTTTTTGTTTTAGGGAGCCTGAAGAACCAGTGGTTGAAGCTGAGAAGACTGAGGAATCTGAGAAGCCGGCTGGACAGGAAGACGGAGTTGATGCCAACAAGGAAAATCCTACTGCTGAGGTAGAAGAGAAGGAGCCTGAGGAGAAGGTGAATATTTGTTTTTTTGCATGTTTTAATGTTGTTTTATGAGCCTACTGTTTTGATGTTGTAGATTCATAATCATGTTTTTTTTCCATATAAATTTGATTGATATTAGTTGTGTAACACATCTGTCTATGAGTTTACACCAAGGTTAATCAAAGATTTTGATTGCACATTTTCAGCTCTGCATTTAGACTAGAAAAAGCTGGTAACTTTTTTACCAGTTTTTCTTATTAAATATATTTCTAATTTTATTATACAAACCAACTATTTCATGTTACAACCTTTTACAAGTTTAAATACACAATGCTACTTTATTTTTAGCGCTTTAAGTGGTTTTTTTTGCACTACAATATCATTGTTAGATGGTCAAATTCTTATTTGAAAAATAAATGATGCCTGTGAGCTATTGTGAAACTCATTTGTGTTTTTTTTGTGAACCATTACATGACAGGAAATGACACTTGAAGAGTATGAGAAGGTTCTAGAAGAGAAAAGAAAAGCATTGCAGGCACTCAAGTCTGAGGAAAGAAAGGTTGCTCTGGATAAAGATCTAGCAAAAATGCAGCTACTTTCTAACAAAAAGAGTGAAGAGGACATTTTTGTCAAACTGGTATAAACTCTATTAGCATGACAAGAATGGATTGATTATTTTGTTTGTTCTTTATACAAATGAAGTTCGTATATGTTTTATTAATATTCTGTTACTGTCAGGGATCCGAGAAGGATAAGCGTAAAGAGGCTGCGGACAAAGAAGAGAAAGCTAAGAAGGCAAGTTTTTTCTTAACATGCTTTTTTTCATTTTTGAAGTGGCTAAATTGGCAGGTTGGTCGAGCAGGGGGAGGGGTGTTCATATTGTAGTATAATTGAAAAGTTGAACCTTTTTCTGACTGAACTTTTTTACGAAATGCAAGAAGTTAAAACATGTTTTTTTGTTCTATTTGGATTTTCGACTTGTTTTATTAGCCAAATTTTTTGATTTAAATTCTACAAAAACAGAATAACACAACAGAAAACTAGTTAACATTGTCACTTTTTTTTTTAGTTTTACGATGGATAACAATGTTTGAATGATGATTTTGTTTATAATTGAACAGTCACTCAGCATCAACGAGTTTCTGAAGCCTGCTGATGGAGAAAGGTACTACAGTCCAGGTGGACGAGGAGGTAGGGGACGCGGTCGTGGCGCACGAGGAGGATATGGTGGTGGAAACCGAATGAATGATGTGGCTGCACCTGCCATTGAGGATGTTGGTCAGTTCCCATCATTGGGGGTTAAGTGAGCTATATATTTATTTATATATCTTGCTTTGGGTTGTCAGAGGAGTTGGTTTTTTTTTCTTCTAATTTTATAAAACTTAAATGGAGTTATGTTTTGAAGTGTGTAAATTGTCTAGCATGGCCTTGGGTTGCTTTGTCTTGAATCATGGCTTGGTGATGGTATCGCTGTTGTTACCATCTGTCCAAGTTGCAGGCCATTTTGAGGTTACCATCATTTTTATAGCTTTGAGTTGTTACTCAATCATCAGTTTTGAATTTAGAGTCATCTGGCCTCCCTTTCTATTGCTTCTGTTCCTTATGCCATTTTTATTTTTTTTAAAGTTCTTCACTTGCTTAGATACTATATATGTTTTGAAGCGACCTAATTCATACGTTTAGTTGTAGTCAAGTTTTGTTATAGCGCATTTCCACGACAATTATAAAAGATGTTTTCAGAAAGTAATGCGCATTTCCAACCATAATAATATTGTTTTTGATGTGTATTGGTTTGTTTCAACTTTTAGGGGTTTTTGGTTCATTCTTTCTAAACGTTAACAGTGTTAATCTTTTTAGCATCCCTTAGTATTTTGCTCGTTAACGGATGTTTTAGTTATTGAATGTCTGTGTCACTTGTTCAATAGAAAGAACTCGCGTGCTAGTAGTGTGAAATGTGAACGTGAAAACTTGATAATGCTGTTGTTGCTGACAGAAAGAACACAGGCTGGATAATTGGTTCACTTTTGTTGCTAGTAAATCACATTTGGGACCATTCTTCAAATTGAATAAATTACATAAAACTCTGTCAATCCTGAACCTCAAATCTCAAAAACACTACTACTAGGAGATGAAGTTGTTGCTTTATTATTTGAAAAATTGTAACGTGTTGCATTGAAAAGTAAACTTTTGAGGGAGCATAGAAAGATGGATTTAGTTGTTTTACAAATACAAGTAAATTAGAGCACAATCGCTTTAAATACTATGTGGTTAGTACACTCTTGTATAGTTCATTTTCACCAAAGACAAACTATGAATTTAGTGGATGTAAGAGTAGGAGTAAAGAGAGGAGAGAGAGGATAATGGAAAGGGAGAAATGATATGGTGGTTGGAGTTAGGATATGCATGGGTTAGTTTGAGCTCAAAGCAAACTTGAACTGGAATTTTGGTTTTCTTGTTTTTATGTATGGGTTCAGTTTCGTTATTTGTTGGTTTTCTATTTTACATTTAGGCGTGACATGTTTAGGTTTCAAATTGATCATGGTTGTAGCATAGTCACGACTTGACGTTGAACCTAAAGGACTGGAGACACATTTGGCGGCTAGTACTCTTGAGGAGACACATTTGGCGGCTAATACTCTTGATAGTATGGTATTAGTATTTAAATGTGTGAATGTTATAGCAGGAGCATGGCGGGTCAAATCATTAGCAAGTATTTAAACAATTTAAATAAAAGTTATGGACCCTTTTTTTTTTGCTAGAAGTAATTTTTTGTAAAGAAGCGATTTTAGTATATGTTGAGTGCCTACATGTTATATTCTATCCAACAAGATGGATACTTCAGATCTTGCTTGGACAAACAAAAATATTGTTAACAAATAAAAGAGCGTCTTTTTGATTAACAACTCATAAATATTTTGTTATAGTTTGGGCAGTCAAACCAAGCCTTATACGAGCTCCCAACGGTCAATTCATTTTGGTGTAAACTAGCATCACTTTTAAAGCCCATGGTAAACTATTTGAACCTTAACTTTTGACGTAAGGTTTTTATTAACCATTTATTATTGAATTTGAGCCTAAAACTTTGGGAAAAAAGAAATAATCTAAGCCATTAGTACAACAACAAACAAATTAAGTGTGGTTTTTCGTGTGGTTCGGTTTGATTGTGATGCAGTTTAGTCTCGGCTTGGTTTTGGAACAAGATATAATCGAAACTGAACTATAACTCTTGATTGCGTTCTCGAGTTTAATAAACGAAAGAAATGAAAAGAAAAGAAGTGAAAGGAAATTAATGAGAGAAAATAAATGGAGAGAAAGGAAAATACATTTTAAATTTTCATGTTCCAAAGTAAATGAAAAGAAAATAAGAATATTATGTGTTACATTTATTTTCTTTCCATTTCTTTCCATTTTGGAAGAAAGTTAGAAGAGAAAAGTATTGAAAACTTTCATTTCATTTTTTTTCCATTTCCTTAAAAAAACTCGAGAACACAAAGTTTTTTTCTGTTTCCTTCATTTCCCTTCTTAAAAACAACTCAGGAACACAATTATTTTTTCACTTTCCATTTATTTTTCCAATTTCTCTCCTTAAATGAGACTCGGTAACACAGGGCGGTTCGGTTTTACCGGTTTTGGTTTCGGTTTTGTTAATCTTTTTCATTTCTTTCCTTCTTGTTTTTTCACATGTGTTCCTGAGTCTATTTAACGAGAGCAAAGAAAGAAAATAGTTTCTTTATCTTCCTATTCATTTCTTTTTTTTTCTTCATTTTCTTTCATTTTGAAAAGATTGATTTTAGTTTTTGTTTTCCTTTCATTTTTTTCCACTCGTTGTTAAACTCGGGAACACAAATTTTTTTCTTTCCTTTCATTTAAAAAAACTCCGAAACATAATTGTTTTTTTTTCTCAGCTTAAATGAACTCGTGAATATTAATTTTTACAAGTATTGCATCTCTGAATTAAACTTTTACATGAGCATTCGTACCGGAAATAAAGAACACATAAGCTCAAGATCTTCATGCCTTCTATCGTTGAGAGCTTCTTGTCACAACCCGCCAAAACGCAGATCGCAACACCCTAATTTTTATCGATTAGGGGCACTTTCAAAGCATTCAAGGCTGCCCGGAACACTCCGGAACAGCCCACATAATTCTGCAGCTACATTGCAGCCTTGGAAGACTCTAGAACGTCCTACGACGTGCTAGAAACCGAGCATAAAAGGCTGCTAAAAAGGACCAAGTTGTGCAGCCCTTAAAAGACCCCGGAAATCTCTAGAGAAGACTACAAAAATAAGCCATGGAGCACACTTGAAAGACCATGAAGCATCTAGAGATATCCTTGTAAAATCTAGTCTTAGATATTATGTAAAGAGATGTCTAGATATAGAACACTCTAGAAAGAATGTAACTAGTAGAAATAGATTGGTTGTGCATCATTTGCACTCACCTAAGTTTCTTGTAACAACAAAGCATTGTACTTGTGTTCTTTGTAATACAAGCTTGTTACATGTGTTGTAAACATACATCACAAGCATCTTACTTGCGCACTACAAATCTACCGTTTCCTTACAAAAACTTCCGCTGCGTAAACCATCCACCCAAGATCGAGAAGGCTGACTTAGAACGAATCTAAGTGCCGCACGTGAGCTGATCGAATCAGTCCGTGACAAGTGGTATCAGAGCCGCGTTGATTCATTGGGATGGCATCTGTTCCAGAGAAAGCTGTAGTCGCAAGCATTGCCGGAGACGAGACCCGTGGACGGGAGGAGACTCGTAAAGGTGACAAGAAAACCCGAGGTATATCCAAAGATTTGGTAGCAAGCTTGGACAAAAGAGTTGAAGATGTCGAGGTAGGATTGTCTGAATTCAAAAACGAAATGGATGAATTCAAGGCTGAAATCGATATCTTCAAAACACATACCTACGACTCTTTGCAACATGTTGAGTCGTTAGGCAATGACTTCAACGAGATGAGAAGCGATCTCAAACTCGCCCTCTCCTTGATAAGGAAGGAGATGGAAGAGGCATTTACAAGGGAGTTGGGTCAACTCAAAGCAAACTTCGAGAGAGAGATCAAAGACTTGCAAACCGAACTAAGTGTTTGCAAGCGCGCACTAGCAACCGGAGGTGACAACATAATCCATACCTCTACAAAGGTAGACATCCCCAAACCATCACCCTTCGTTGGAAAACGAGGGGCAAGGGCAGTGGATGACTTTCTTTTGGAGATGGAGCAATACTTCGAGGCCATTGACATTATCGATGACGCCAAGAAGATCAAGACGGCAACTCTTTACTTGAAAGAGACCGCAGCTTTATGGTGGCGTCGAAAACACATGGAGATTGATAGAGGTACGTGCACCATACAAACTTGGGCTGATTTTGTAAAAGAAATCAAGAAACAATTTTATCCGGAAAATGCTGAACACGAAGCAAAGATCCGGCTTCGTAATCTAAAGCAAAAGGGTAGCATCAAAGACTACGTCAAAGATTTCACTACCCTTGTGCTAGAAATTCCGGATTTGTCACCAAAGGACTCTCTCATATACTTCATCGATGGCTTACAAACATGGGCAAGAACTGAACTTGAATGAAGAAATGTTCAAGACTTGTCCTCAGCCATCGTTGTTGCTGAAAGTCTGATCGACCATAGTGAAAGGCGATCACAAAAACCCATCGTTACGGAGGATAACGATGCAAAAGGAGGGGGAGCGAGACCCCACAATAATAACCAAAATCAGATTCGAAGGGAAGACAACCAACGACCTACAAAATATGGGAAGGAGGTACAAGAAACCAAAGGATGTTTCCTTTGCGATGGACCGCACAACGCGCGAGATTGTCCGAAAAAGGCTAGATTGACATCCTTGATCAGATCTGATGATGAACCATCAGAACCAGAAGAGGTTCGTTTGGGAGCAATGCAACTTCAACTACTTAATACTTTAAGTACAGTTGAAGGCAAACCCTTGGTGATGGCAAACCAATCAAACCCGACCACGATCAAAGACAACCCGAAGACGGAATCAAAAGGACTTCGATTTGTAAACATGGAAATAAAAGGACAAATGGTGAAAGCGTTGGTTGATACCAGAGCAAGCCACAACTTCATCTCACCTGAGGAGGCTCGAAGACTTGGCTTAAGGATCACCACGCAAAAAGGATGGATCAAGGGCGCATCAGGAGACCCCAAACCGATAGAAGGAGCGGCATGGGGTGTAAAGACAAAGATGGGCACGTGGACATACAAGCTACACTTCTCAGTCGTCCCACTAGAAGATTACGATATCGTGCTAGGAATGGACTTCTTTCGAAAAGCCAAAGCCTGCCCAATATCATTCATCAACACCATGTACATCATCAAAGGGGACCAAGTGCACACTGTTACCTTGGAGCCGGATACAAGGCATCGAGGCAAAACCATCTCTATCTTGAAACTCATGAAGACAACTCATGAGGCATCCAGGCAACACGACGAGGACATCGTGGCATTAGGTGGGGGAGAATGTCACAACCCGCCAAAACGCAGATCGCAACACCCTAATTTTTATCGATTAGGGGCACTTTCAAAGCATTCAAGGCTGCCCGGAACACTCCGGAACAGCCCACATAATTCTGCAGCTACATTGCAGCCTTGGAAGACTCTAGAACGTCCTACGACGTGCTAGAAACCGAGGATAAAAGGCTGCTAAAAAGGATCAAGTTGTGCAGCCCTTAAAAGACCCCGGAAGTCTCTAGAGAAGACTACAAAAATCAGCCATGGAGCACACTTGAAAGACCATGAAGCATCTAGAGATATCCTTGTAAAAATCTAGTCTTAGATATTATGTAAAGAGATGTCTAGATATAGAACACTTTTAGAAAAAATGTAACTAGTATAAATAGGTTGGTGATGCATCATTTGCACTCACCTGAGTTCCTTGTAACAACAAAGCATTGTACTTGTGTTCTTTGTAATACAAGCTTGTTACTTGTGTTGTAAACATACATCACAAGCATTTTACTTGCGCACTACAAATCTACCGTTTCCTTACAAAGACTTTCGCTGCGTAAACCATCCACCCAAGATCGAGAAGGCTGACTTAGAACGAATCTAAATGCCGCCTGTGAACTGATCGAATCAGTTCGTGACATTCTGCTCCAAAAATGTTTTTTCTTTACGGTTTCTTCTCACATAATGTCATAACATGAAACTTATTTCATGATTCAATGCTCTCAATTCAGAAGAACCGACTATCAATTTCTTGTCTCAATGTTCTGCTGCAACTGTCGTATCATACCCATAATTTCTGCTCCACTTCGAATTCGAAACACCCAGATGAAAATGCGAACCATATACCAATTCCCACCATTTCTCCATCGAATAATGCAACAGAATCACATTTGGTTTCCATTACAGTTAAAAATGCAACAAGAAGCAATCTTTATTATGGAAAAAGATTGGACGATGTAAAGTCATCAAACAGGATGATCACTGAATATATCCGTCGAGGTGATCTTGATTCAGCTTATAATGTGTTTGAAAACATGTCAATCAAGACTACTGTTACATGGAATTCGATGCTAGCTGGATATTCAAAAGCAGTGGGAAGAGTTGAAGATGCTCGCCAACTGTTTGATAAAATGCCTCAACCAGATATTGTTTCTTATAACATAATGTTGAATTGTTATATGCGTAACTCGGGCGTTAAGGCTGCTCGGGCTTTTTTCGATCGAATGTTGGTTAGAGATACCGCGTCTTGGAATACAATGTTATCTGGTTTATGTCAAAATGGGATGATGGATCAAGCTTATGAATTGTTTCAAGAAATGCCAGCAAAAAATAATGTGTCGTGGAACGTGATGATTTCGGGTTATGCTGCTAGAGGTGATTTAGTGTTTGCTGAAAAATTGTTTAGGGGTGCTCCTTCTAAATGTGTGGTTGCATGGACTGCTATGGTAACAGGTTACATGAAGGCTAGGAAGGTTGATTTGGCGGAGAAACTGTTCGACGAAATGCCTGAGAGAAATCTTGTGACATGGAACACCATGGTGTCGGGTTATGTTGAAAATGGGCGAGCGGAAGATGGTCTTAAAGTTTTTAGAACAATGGTTGAAGCCGGGGTTAAGCCCAATTCGTCGACCATAAGCAGTGTGTTACTTGGTTGTAGTAATCTATCTTCTTTAAAACTAGGTCAGCAAGTGCATCAGTTCACAAACAAATCTCCACTTTCTTTACATACCATGGTGAATACATCTTTAATCAGTATGTACTGCAAGTGTGGTGACTTGGAGACCGCGTGGAAGCTGTTTAATGAAATATTATGTAAAGATGTAGTCACATGGAATGCTATGATTTCAGGATATGCTCAACATGGTGAAGGCAATAAAGCTCTTTTGTTGTTTGATACAATGAGGAAAGAGAGAATTAAACCTGATTCGATCACTTTTATAGGAGTTTTATCAGCTTGCAACCATGCTGGATTAGTCACTCGTGGGATCCAGTACTTTGATTCAATGCAGCGAGACTACAAAATCAACCCCAAACCCGATCACTTCACTTGTATGGTTGATCTTCTTGGTCGAGCAGGTAAGCTTGTCGAGGCTATAAACTTAATAAAAACGATGCCTTTTAAGCCCCACGCTGCTATATTTGGAACCCTTTTAGGTGCTTGTAGGGTGCACAAAAATCTAGAGCTAGCTGAATATGCTGCTAGAAACTTGCTTGATTGTGAGCCTTCAAGTGCCACTGGTTATGTTCAACTCGCCAACATTTATGCAGCCATGAGGAAATGGGACTGTGTATCTAGAGTTAGGAGATCAATGAAAGATAATAAAATTATTAAATTTCCAGGGTATAGTTGGATTGAAATAAAGAGCTCTGTACACGAGTTTAGATCAGGTGATAGAATTCACCCTGAACTGGTATTGATTCACGAAAAACTGAACCAATTGGAGAAGAAGATGAAAGTATCTGGGTATATCCCTGTTCTTGAATTTGCATTACATAATGTGGGTGATGAACAAAAGGAAAAGCTTTTGCTATGGCATAGTGAAAAACTTGCAATTGCTTATGGTCTAATTAAAACAAAAGCAGGGGTTCCAATCAGGGTTTTCAAGAATTTAAGGGTCTGTGGGGATTGTCATGAGGCCACAAAATTTATATCTGCAATAGAGAAAAGGGAAATCATTGTGAGAGATAATTCGCGGTTTCATCATTTTAAGGACGGGAAATGCTCTTGTGGTGACTATTGGTGAACTCTTACTCAGTCTTAAACCCATTGGAAAGAAGTTATGTGGTTTAAAGGTAAGGATGCACTATAATTTATAAGACACACATTGGGCGTTTTTCTGTTGGAATTCAATTGAATTTAAAAATATAATTTTACTCATTACATGTTTAGTTTGTAAAAATCAGGATTGCAATCAGAATTCAAGTGAACACATGTTTGGTTGGAGAATGCAAGAAACTAGAACTTTGTATGGGTTTCCTTAAATTCCTTGAAGTAACGATATCAAACATTCATAACAAATATAGACGAAATTCAACTGTAATCTCTTACTCCACCACCACCACTACCGCCACTGCCACCACCACCGTCTTGATGACACCACCATCCTCATCGTTACCATCACCACCATCATCCTCATCGTCTTGTTATATCTTTTGCTGATAGTTATTGGGAAAAGACCCTTCAAATGTTCTATATATACTATTAATAGGTTGAAAAGCTTTTTAATCCCATTAGGAGGTCATTGAGGTGGGATACTACTATCATGTTGGTCAATTTTATACTGTGTTGATGCTGGCTGTATTCAATTGGTCATGCCGCCTTTTGAATTTCCCAGATATAGCTTTTCTGATATTGACACGTCTTGCAGATATGTTTATTTGATGGCATTGGGCTTCTGATTGACCATATTTCCCAAAATGCTTGTGAGGTATAACTCCTAGACATGATCTTATATTTTACTTCTTGTATGAGTTTGAATGCCATTCCCAAGTGGATTATTTGATTTGGTTAGCTGCTGATTTTCATTATGATTGCCATTCTGGATTTATTTGGATCATTCTTATAAAGTCAAGGCTGTTGGATTTTGGCTCAGAATTTATAGTTTCTTCTGAATTGCCCATTAAGGATGAATTTTTTTGGGGTTTTTTTTTATTTTTAATTTTATTGTTTACCCTGATATAGCTGCTGATCTTGGTTTTGTGTCTGATGCTAATAGTATTGCTGCTGATATGCTATCAGATTGCTATGATTTTATAGTTTCTTCTGATCTTGGTTTTGGTGCCTGCCTTGTCAATGTTTGGCCTCGAATCCATTTCTGCCTTGCTGGTATTATGCTTATGATGTACCTGCTTCTCTGTGGATGTGCGTGTAAGATTTTGGTATGCTGATGCTCAGATTGATTGGTGGTGACCAGTTGATGTGTTCTTAGTCTGTTGAATTCGCCTGGTTTTATTTTTGAAAATTTTGAGCTTTGCATGGTTTTGATGTTTATCTACTTGGATTTAGTCTTTCATTTAATGCTTTGCTGATGTTGGTCTTTGGTTTTATATAGGGGTGAGCATAAAACAGACTGATCAGAAGAACCAGGATAATAGAACCGGACCAACTGGATACTATATGTTATGCGGTGCAGTCCACGATCCAGAGAATTGAAGTTAATCCATTCCGGGCTGGTCTAGGCCCAAACCTGAAGGTAACATGCTTAAACAGAGAAACCCGAGTGTCTTAAAAACTTTTTTTTTCTATATATGCATGGTACATTACAGCAGAAACAGTCCACTATCAATCACCTCCATTCTGTTTTCACATGTGCAGCATCATCCAAGCGATTTCAAGAGCTTTCTCTAACCTTACAGCAGAAGCAATCCAATATCAGTCAGCCCCATATGACAGAAGCAATCCAATATTACCACGGTGTTCTTTGTGAGTTCATCTTTTGTGTTATTCGAACCTTTATGCTAATAGTTATCGACGTCATAATGATGAGTTCGTGTGTTCTTCCTGTTAGTTTTTTCACATACTGCATAAACATACCTCTGTTCATCATATATACTGATCATCATCTTCAAAAGGATTATTCATCACTCATCATCATTTTTAATTTTTAATTGGCTTCAAAAGGAATAGGTGGTCCTCAGCGGCGGAGCATCTTCTTCGGTTTCACACGTCAGTGTTCAACAGGTTCTTCATCTTCTGTTTTCTTTTCTTATTTATTCAACAAAATTTGATAGGGTGTTGTGTTTCATACACCAGTTGATGTGACAAGTCCATGCAAACGGTCGTTTTTGGTCTCTGTAAACGGTCGTTTAGACCGTCTGTAAACGGTCGTTTAGACCTCTGTAAACTGTCGTTTACTTTTGCATGATTTAACAAGTCAATTTTGTTTTGTAGCCATTCAACCGAACCCACTCCTTCAATTTATACCACCAGCTGCTTCTTCACCTTCATTCACCTTTAATTTATACAACTCCTTCACCATTATCATCTAACTTTTTCACCTCCATTCACCTCATCTTCTTCATCTTCTATCAACGAAATTTACCTTCATCAACATATTCACCATCTCATTATTTTTCTTTTTAAAATAAAGGCTAGTTTATTATTATTATAATAAAATTTAGTTTAATATATATTTTATTTTGTTACTGATTGTAATTATTTTAGGTAATGGCTTCAAGTTCACGTCAAGATACATCGTCGGTTCGTGCTTCGAATCATCCATGACTTCAGTTTCGTCGAGGATTAGATGAATATAAAAGGCTTCAAAAACTTTTAGATAAAGAATTTGAGGCTTCACGTTCGATATCTTGGAGCTTGTTACGAGACGTGAGTGAATTTACTCGTGCTCGTAACATGATGAACGAGCCGTGGAGCAGATTTTTTGCAATTAGTGGCCCGCAATATAAGGAGTTTTGTTTGGAGTTTTTCTCTACATTTAATTTCGACTCGAACAACTATAACTATAGGTATACCAATTTAGTTGGATTATATATAATTTCGAGTCCACATTTAATTAAAATTATATTTTTTTTAACAGTGATAACGATGCTATCAGTTTCGTGCTCGGGGGGGGGGGGGGGATGCCACGTAATTATTCTGTAGCCGAGTTTGGTGTTTTGATGTTTGGTGTTTTGATGTGGCCATGTTTTGCAAAATCAAAAAAAGTAACTTTTTAACTTTTGGAGGGGTAAAAAGACCAAAATACCCCTCCAGAAAAGTTAAAAAGTTAAAAAATTTGACTTTTTAACTTTTTTGGAGGGGTATTTTGGTCTTTTTACCCCTCCAAAAAGTCAAAAAGTAACTTATTTGTGTTTGCCAAACACCCACACAGTTCAAGAGACCCATCAATCTGATTTTTTGAACGGTCTTACGCAATTTCCAGAATATTATAATGATGAAATATTTTGGCAAGAAATTGGTGATGGCCAATATATACATAACAATAAAACGAAAGCTACAAGAATGAACGATCCGTTGTATAGATATCTTCATCGCGTTATTGGTTATACTATAGTTGGACGTAGGATGATCAGTGGTAGGGTGACTAAAAATGATTTATTCTTTTTATTTTGTTTGATTAAAAGGAGGCCTTGTAATTTGACATATATGCTTGCTGATTATTTTACTACTTGCACGGGTATAAAGAAAAGCGAACATATTTGTGGTGGTACATATGTTACTCGACTCGCCGAGTCTTTACACATTCTCACCCCTGAGAACGTGGCAAGGTTAAACGGGCCGGTTCTTATGTCCGGATTTGTTGATCGTGAACATGTTATACGGATGGACATGATTGCAGATTATCCACAAGTTAGGTGGATGTTTAAACATAATAATCAAATGTGGATACCTCTATATCAAGACCCTTCTGATGACCCGTATCAATAGAAATGTAATTTATAATGTAATTTTATTTTTATTTGTATAGTAATGTAATTTTTTAGTTATGTAAAATTGTAATTTAGTTTTTATTTGTATAATAATTTTATTTATGTTTGGGTTATTGTAATCAATAAAACAATGAAAATATGAAAATAAAAGAAATAATTGTTTGTCAGATTGTAGATAAAATCAATAATTATTGGGAAATGTGCTAGATCGTTATGGTAACTGTGCTAGGGTATAGATTCTCCATTTTACAATGATTGTTAGAAGATGCCTATAAATTCAGAATACACAATACACAATACACAATTCACAATTCACAATTATTCAAATTCATTTATTCAGAATACACAGTACGAGAAGATGCTTCAAAGATACAGTCAATATATACTTCAAAATAAAACTGTTACTCGTTTCAATATAGATTAGATTAGTATCATTTGTAACTATTCATATTATAAAGTTCAAAAATGAACTATATAAGTTTTATTGTTATTTCTAAACTTCAAAAATTATGAAAATTATAAAAATTATATGAACTATATAAAGTTCAAATATTTTAAACTTATATATAATTTTTATCTTAAATTTATATAAAACTATATAATGTAATAGAAAAAGTTAATACATGTACATTAAAACTTAATAATATATAAATTATATAATTTAGTATAATTAGTAGAAAAAGGGAAACGACCAATTTAGTATAATATAATTATGAATAGAAAAACGACTAATGTAATTATGAAACGACCAGTTTACTATGTAGAAAAAGTGTTGGACCAAAAGAACCAATGAGCCTGATCAGAAAAACCTCTAAGTCCCACAGACATTACAACTGCTGAAGATAATAACATCAGCTGAAGACATCAGCTGATTACAAAGGTCTGAAGACAAAGTCTGAAAGCAAAGAACTGAAGACAAAGTTTGAAAGCAAAGAACTGAAGACAAAGTCTGAAGAAGAAGTGCTGAAGACAAAGACTGAAGACCAGAGTGATCAGCAGTTGTCACAACAGCTGAAGTAGTTAACTTCAGTAGTTGTGATGGTTTTACTTTTCAGTACTTGTAACTTTATATTTCAGTAGTTTATTATTTCAGTAGTTATTAATCAGTAGTTTTATGTAATTGTACTTAGCATTCACTGAGATGTAATCAGCTGTTGAGAACACTCAGTAGTTTGCATATTTCAGTTGTTTTGTTAATTCTGTTAGATGTCACTGTCAAGTGACATCAGCAGACGTCACATTCCTCTATATAAGGGATGTTGACCTAGCTGTATTTTTGACTGAAGCATTACGCGTGAATGAAGACATTCCATTAACAGAAATATTCTCTCTATAATTGTGATTGATTGTCTTGCATATTCATTACCTTTCTTGCTTGAATTCGATCTCAATTCGTGATATTCCGCTGCATAATTCAAACCTAATTGATCCGATCCTATCAAATGGTATCAGAGCGGGTTAATCATTGATCGATCTAACAATTGATCATTGAAACTGTTCTTTTGATAGCAAAGGTTGATCAATTAGTAGTTTTGCAAGAATTGATTATAGAGATTGATTTTCTGTGCTTCCGGTTCATTAATTGTGATTCTAATTGTGTTTTCTAAGTGTGTTGTTGAGTTTTCAAACTAGACCGATTTTAATCTCCTTGACTTCAATTGAATTAGTGAAAATGACTACTTCAATGAATGATCATCACAATACTGGCTCCTCAACTAAGCCTCCTATGCTTGTTAGGAGTGAGTATAACATATGGCAACGCCGAATGCTCCATCACCTGTCTGTTAACAGTTCAGGTTGTTGGAAGTCTGTGGTTCATGGACCATACAAGCCTATGGTGAGTAATCCTGAAACCAAGGAGATGGTTCCTAAAAAGAAGGAACAATATTCTGATGAGGATTTAAAACTGTTTGAGATTGATGCTAAAGCCCATGGAATTCTGGCCATGGCACTGCCTAATGAAATCTATTCTGGGCTCATGCATCATGAAACTGCTTATGATCTCCGGGTTTCTCTAAAGAAACAATTTGGAGGAACTGATGAGGTCTTAGCAAACAACAGAGAAATTCTTGCCCAGCAATATGAGACATTCTCTCATAGGAAGGGTGAGACACTGACTCAACAGTTTGAGCGGTTTTCATGTTTAATTTCTGAGCTTAAAATGGTTCAACATGAATACACAAACATCCAGATGAATAATAGATTCCTCAGATCCCTGCCTGAGAGATGGGACACTTACACCATTGTCCTACGCTCTAGTGCAAATCTGGATACTCTATCTCTCACCCAACTTCATGGGAAACTCTTAACATTTGAGAGAGAGATAGAACAGAAAAGGAAACTATCTTCATCTGGAAAGCTCACTGATGACTTTGTACCAGGTAATACTGTTCTGGTTGGTCATGAGTCTGAATATGCCTCATCTGAAAGTTCATATGATGAGCATATTGATTTCTCTTCAAACAGTGGAAATCATGCTTTTGTTGGAGTTGAGGGAAACTCAAGTTTTAATGCTGATAATTTGTGTTTTATGATGGATGATTTGAAAGGAATTGCTGATGATGATCTTGAAGAGATGGATATTTTGAGCCAAATGACATTGATTAATATCAGATCTCAAAAGTTTTATAAGAGAACAGGTTGGAAATTTCCTGGTCTCTCTGGCAAAACCAAAGTTGGTTTTGACAAGAGTAAGTTGAGATGTCACAAGTGCCACAGACTTGGACATTTTGCTAGAGAGTGTAGATCATCTGGATCTAACTCATCTGCACCCTTTGTGACTTTTCCAAGTAATGATTCACAATCCAAAGGGAAACATCCTACCAGTTCTGATCATCATTCACAACATCAATCATTTCCTGCATACTTTGTCCCTCAAAGCCCCATGCCATATCCTTATCCATGTTTTTACATGCCTCAGTCTGGTCAAGTTTCAGTACCAATGGCTCAACAACCACATGCTCTACCTGATCCTCAGCCTTCTCAATCAAATCAACAATCTCAACCTCAATCTCATCAGAGCTTTTTCACCCCTGAGGTTGTTGACTGGAGCAGCCTACCAGATGATGTCTCTGGTTATTCTGAGCAATTTGCTGGTGCTGGTCAACATGGTGGTGACAATCCTTTTGGAAACCTTGCTTTAATGGCCCTGGAATCTACTGATGAAAATCCTTCATCATCACAGGTACCACAGGTATCTTCTGAGGCTAAGGCCAAGATTTGTTCTGAATCATGCATAGCTGCTTTTGTTTCTATTAAGGAAGCAAATGTAGCTTTAATTAATCAAAATCTTGACCTAGAAAAGGCAATTTCCAAAAGAAAATCTGAGTTTGAGTCGGTTTTAAAAGAAAAGGATGAAGAGATTTATAAGCTTAAATGTCAAATTACTGATGAAAAGGCTAAGGTAGAGGTCATTCTAGAAAATCACAAGAATCTCAAGGAAACACTTGCAGCTACCCAAGTTGATTGTGAACGATGGATAACATCCTGCAAGGGGTTTGAAATGCTTCTCAGTAAGCAAACTGCTTCCAATGTGATGTTTGGGATTGGGTATAATCATACCATACCTCCCACAGATTTTACTCCTAAGTCAGAAGTACAATCTGAGGTTGAGAGTCATTCCCAAACCACATCATCAGGTGTTTCATCCTCTATTGAAAATTCAAAATCTGAGGATGAAGATAGTGTGAGTATCTCAGTTAATCAAATAACTGATGATCCCACTACTTCGAAACACTTGATCAAGAAAGGCTGAGAAATTCAGGTGTTGTTCCACAAGGTACTCAAAGTACTGAAGGGCAAAACACAACACCTGAAGAGCATTTTAAATCAAAAGAAAATAAGCAATCCTTGACAACTGCTGAAGAATCTATCAGGATTCTAAAAAATACTGAGAGCAAACCACTGAAGAAGAAATCTTCAGTTGTTGAAAATCCTTTAGTACTTCCCAAAAGTACTGAAAGGAAGAAAGTACTGAAGAACAAATCTTCAGTAGTTTCCTCAACTTCAGCAGTTGATCAAGAAAAGATGAAAAGAAAACCATGTGAAATATGTGGTTTGTTCAATCATCTGACTGATGAATGCTGGTATAGCAAGGGTTTAAAATTCAATAAAAAGAAAATCATTAAGCAGGAAATGCATAAAATGAAAAACGAATTTCAAACCAAGTTTGTACCTCAATCATCTCATTCTGATAAACCTAAACTTTCTCAAAATGTCACTAAGAAAGAAGGGGTTTTTCAAACAACAGCTGCAAATATTCCTCAGGGAATATTGAAAACTCAGACTAAGTCTGTGTCTTTTCACAAGAAGAGTGTAGAGAATAACAAGAACAAATCATCCACAAGTACTGATATGTCAACTGAGTTGAAAACTCTGTCAATAAGTCAGACACAACTTGTGATGATGGTTCAACATCTATTGAGGAGAGTTAACCAGTTAGATGTTTCTGTGACTAAACCACTGAAAAGGATACCCAAGAAAAAATCCGATGAATCCTTTTCAGCATCATCTACATCTTCAAAAGCTGTTAATCATGCACAACCTGTTAGTTTAACATCTGTTGATGAAAACAGACCCAAAACAAAAAAGGTTTGGGTCTCAAAGGCTAACTAATGTTTGTGTTAAATGCAGGGTTCTTCATCATGCCAAAGAAGCATCTGGTATGTGGACAGTGGAGGATCCATGCATATGACAGGGAGCAGCTCTCTTCTTCATGACTATTCCCAAAGAAAGAAGGGGTTTGTTTCTTTTGGAAATGATGCCAAAGGTTACATCATTGGGAAGGGTTTTGTCTCAAATGGGGAGATAAGATTTGATGATGTCAACCATGTGGAGAACCTCAAATACAATCTTTTGAGTGTCAGTCAAATGTGTGATAAAGGGCATGTTGCTCTTTTCACAAGTCAAAACTTCGGATTCTGTCTTCCACAGTTTTGCACAAGATTGACAAAATATTGGATGAGTATACTCTCCTGAAAGCCAACAGGATTGGAAGAGTATATGCTTTAGATCTATCAAAGAAAATTGATCTAAAAGGCCATCCATATTTGTTCTCCAAAGCCTTTCCTCAAGAATCTGAACTATGGCATAGAAGGCTGGGTCATGTGAATTTCAAGAACATGAATCAGCTCATTCATCATGGATTAGTGAGAGGCTTGCCATTGAAAGAGTTCAAGTGTGATGACACCTGCCCAGCTTGCTTAAAAGGAAAGCAACACAAAGCTCCATCCCTTCTATAGAAGAACCTAAGTCCACAGCCTGCTTGCAATTACTGCACATGGATCTTTTTGGTCCTGTGAGAGTAATGAGCATGGCAAAGAAAAAGTACTGTCTGGTAATTGTGGATGATTACTCAAGATATGTATGGACTTTCTTCTTGCACTCCAAGGATGAAGCAACTCAAAGTATCATCTATTTTGTGTTACATGTGGAGAAGCAGCATTCACTTCCTGTTAAGTGTGTGAGAAGTGATAATGGGACAGAGTTTAGGAATCACACTCTTGATGAATTCTATTTGTCTAAGGGAATCAAAAGACAATATAGTATTCAAAGAACTCCAGAGCAAAATGGAGTGGTGGAGAGAAAGAACAGGACCCTGATTGAAGCTGCAAGGACAATGTTGACTGACTCTGGTTTGCCACTAACCTTTTGGGCTGAAGCTGTCAATACAGCTTGCTATGTTCAGAATAGAGTATTAGTGAATCAAAGGTTGATGAAGACTCCTTATGAGCTCTTACATCATTTGGCTCCTTTGATTTCATTCTTTAGAGCTTTTGGGTGTCCTTGTTATATTCTCAACACAAAGAGTATACTTCAGAAGTTTGATTCCAAGGTGGATGCAGGGTATTTTGTTGGGTATTCATCTACTTGCAAGGCATACAGAGTGTTCAACTGCAGAACAAAGATTGTTGAAGAGACTTTGCATGTCAAGTTCAATGAATCCCCAAAAGACAAGATTCCTCAAAACCCTGTTGAGATGTTTGACTTGGACATACTGCAATATGTTCCATATCAGCCTCCACCTGTTATGGTCTCTGAAGTTCCATCATCTCCAACTGAAGATACAAATGCAAGTTGTAGTGATCATCTGCCTGGTTCTACTACACTTGATGTTCCTGTAGCCTCAGCAGCTCCATCCACAACAAATGCTGATGAAATCTCTGAATCCTCTACTTCATTTGAACTGCCATCTCAGTCTAGGTTTCAAGAGTCTACATCAACATCTGCTGCTGCTGAATCTTCTACAAACACTTGCACAGATATTATTGCATATCAAGAATTGAAGAATCATCCTGTGTCCCAGATCATTGGTGACATAACTGCTGGTGTTTCAACAAGAAGTCAATTGTCCAATTTCTGTCTCTATGCTCTCTTCATCAGCCAGCAAGACCCAAAGAATTATCATGTTGCTTTAAGGGACAATGGATGGGTTGAAGCCATGCAGCTTGAGCTTCTTCAATTTCAAAAACAGCAAGTGTGGGAACTGGTTCCTCTACCCCCAGGTAAGTGTGCAATAGGCACTAAATGGGTGTTTAGGAATAAAACTGATGAAAAAGGCCAAATTGTCAAGAACAAGGCCAGACTAGTTGTACAGGGGTTTTCACAAGAAGAAGGTATTGATTATGATGAAACTTTTGCCCTTGTAGCCAGACTGGAGGCAATTCGTTTGTTTTTAGCTTATGCTACTTTTCATAACCTTAAAGTTTTTCAAATGGATGTCAAAAGTGCATTTTTATATGGTAAAATAAAAGAAGAAGTTTATGTGTGTCAACCACCAGGTTTTGAAGATCATAAACACCCTGATTGGGTGTATAAGCTTGATAAGGCTCTTTATGGGTTAAAACAAGCACCCAGAGCCTGGTATGAAACTTATCTAATTTTCTTCTTCAAAATAATTTACTAGAGGCTTCATAGATAAAACTTTGTTCATAAAGAAAGCTGGCATGCATAAGCTCCTTGTTCAAATTTATGTTGATGATATTATTTTTGCATCATCTGATCCACAGTTATGTGATGCATTCACAAAATTGATGCAACAAAAGTTTGAAATGAGTGCAATGGGAGAATTACAGTTCTTCATGGGTTTACAAATCAAACAACTGACTGATGGAACTTTCATTCATCAGTCAAAATACACAAAAGATTTGTTAACCAAGTTTGATTTACAAAACTGTAAATCCTGTTTTACTCCCATGTGCAGCAACACACAACTGGATGCTGATCAAAAAGGTAAAGCAGTTGATGAAACTCTTTACAGATGTATGATTGGTTCCTTGATGTACCTAACAGCTTCTAGACCAGATATTATGTTTGCAACTTGTGTCTGTGCTAGATTTCAGGCTGCTCCTAAGGATTCCCATATGATTGCAGTCAAGAGGATCTTTAGATATTTGCAGGGAACTAAATCACTAGGACTATGGTATTCCACTGGGCACTCTTGTAAATTGGTTGCTTTTTCTGATAGTGACTATGCAGGGTGTAAGTTAACCAGAAAATCAACTTCTGGTGGATGCCAATTTCTAGGCAACTGTTTGGTCTCTTGGCAGAGTAAGAAACAAACATCAGTTGCTACATCAAGAGCTGAAGCAGAGTACATTGCAGCTGCAAGCTGTACATCTCAGGTACTTTGGCTTCAAAATCAATTATTAGATTATGACATTACAGAGACTAAGACTTCATTATTAATGGATAGTTCTTAGCTCTTTGTATTGTTAAGAATCTGTCCAGCATTCTAGGACCAAACATATTGAGATCAGACATCATTTCATTAGGGATTGCTATGAAAAAGGTCTGATTGATCCAAAGTTTGTGCCTAGTGCTGATGAGCTTGCAGATATATTTACTAAGCCTTTGGATAGTGCAACATTTCATAATCTTGTACTCAGGCTTGGTATGCTGCAACTAGAATAATTTGACAACTACTGATGCTCTTAGTCCATAAATACTGATGAGCATTAGTATACTTTTGTCAAAAATAAGTGCTGATAAGTCATTTTATCTTAGTAGTTTTACAACTACTGAAGACTTAATTACTTAAAAGTACTGAAGTATCTGTTTGTTCAAAAATACTGATGTAGTTCAAACTACTGATGTCTTTTGTAATAAATAAGTACTGATGACCAATGAAACATCTGAAAATCAGATGATCTGATGAGTAAGTGTCAAGGTCATTGAAACAGCTGAACCTTGTGAATTGACGACAACTACTGTTTCATTTCCAAACAACTGAAGCCAAAACCAAGTCTTCAGTAGTTTTACAACTACTGATGACCAACACCAAGTCTTCAGTTGTTTACAACATCTGAAAGTTAAAACCATGTCTTCAGTTGTTTTCTAACACCTGATGACCAACACCAACACTTTCAGTTGTTTTCCCTCAGCCGTTTCATAACCTATATATACCTAACCCTAACTTCAACCTTTTCATAACCCACTTTCCAAACGTTCATCTTCCATTAATGGCGACCATGCAAATCAAACCTCGACACAACTGTGTTGCTCTTCTTACCAAATCACCTTTCTGGAACAAGTTTGATGCTGCTATCGACTTGATGGTTGATTCCCAATACCGCACAGCCTTTCTCCTCAATCCAACCATCTACCCTGATACCCTGTGCCAGTTCTGGACGAACGTTACCGTTCATACTGATGAGAATGATGCCACCATCACTCTCCAGTCTTTTGTTAACCAGAAACGGGTGATCATCACTCCTGAGATCATACGTCAAACCCTAGACCTAAACGATGCCACCTATCCCACCAAGTACCCAAAAGGCACCATTGATCTTTCTTTTGCCAATCATGGTTATGAAGGTGACCTAAGTGCTACTACCATCCTGAAGAAGCACTTCCATGATGCTGAGAGACTATATTTCACATGATTAATGTTGCCTGGCTCCCAAAACATCCTCGAGGGATCAAATGTCATCCAGATGGCAACAGGTATTATATTCTATCCTTGAGCATCAAAATCTAAATTTTTCTGATATTATCTTTTTGGAACTTAAAGATTTGGCATTGAAACCTGTGGCAAATAGATGGATTTTATATCCAAGGTTTCTTATGGCAATCATTTTGAATCAATTAAAATCTGATGGCCTTGTTGGCCTTGGAGTCCCTGCTCTGCTGGTTTTACCAGAGGTATACTCCAGGCACAACTCAAACCCACAACTCAAACAGGCTGCCAACTGCTCAAACCCAAGCAGAGGGAACCCACAGCCTCCACCTCCAAATCTAAAGTCCCCTCCAAACCCAAACCAAAGAAAACCAAAAAGGCTACTCAGGGAGTTGAGTCCCCTGATGATGCCCCTGCAGCACAAACGCAGGATGAGACTACAAGCCTTAATCCCCTTGTAGTTTCAATGACTCCACCAGCTGAAACCGCTCAGGTATCCTCTCAACAGGATCCTGATGCAACCAATATTGGGGAAACCACATTGCTGGAATCTATCTCACTTGAGAAGATTGCCATTGAAGAGCACCACTCTCCCAAGGTGCAAACCTTTTCACCACCATCTCCCACTGATACCACCCCTACAAGCCCAACTGCAGTCATTGCACAAGTGCTGACTCAGCTACATTCCTCTACCCCTCCCCAGAAACCTGTTACTACTGGGAAAACCTCAACAGCTGAGGGAGAGGATCAAAATGTAGCTGATATCCAACAGCATAGGGATTATCAAGTTCAGTCTCCTAGTGTAAATGTGGAGCCTAGAACATCTGGTGAGGCTACCTCTTCCCCTGTTTTAGCACATGAACAGGATGAAGCTGGTATCATCTCTAAGCCCTCACCAGAGGCAACTGTCAATGAAGGACATGCTCCTGAGACAGGAAGTCCCCAGTTCCAAGACAAAGGGGCACATGTGATCACTGATTTACACTCAGCACATGTTCATCCTGATTCACTCAGGAGGTTAGGTGATTCAGTTTATACTGATGATGACCTGGGCTTTTTCTTTGAAGTCTTAGCCCAAAATACTATTCTTGAGGCTGAGGTTTGTAGATTGAAAGATCTGCTTCCCATCATGCCTCAGGAATCAAGACCATCTGCCCCAATAAACCCACAGATGGCAGCTTCTGTTGAAGCTTCCCCAAACACTGAGCCACTCAAATCAACCAAACCACCAGCCTCTGGCTCAGGCACCATTTCTCAGGGAGAGAACCCCTCTGAGCAAATGGTTGCTGCATTTAAATCTTCCTTACCTCTCATCACACCCATCATCACATCCATTGTTCATAAAACCATTGATGAGAGGCTCTCCTCAGATATTACCTCACTTGTGACTGATGCTGTATCCAAGCACCTTTCTGACATTCAAACCCCTGAACCCAATGCAACCAAAAAGGGGGAGTCTAAGTCAGCAAAGGATGATAAAAGGAAAAGAGCTGAAGAGGAAGAAGATAAGGAAAAGAATAAAGGCAAAGAGATCATCACCTACAAAAGAAAGAAAAGTATTGGTGATCAAACTGAAGATGAGAAGAGGTTAGATGAGATGATCAAAGAAGCTGATGACCAACATAGCAGATCCATGGACAGGATCATTGATCAGCTCTTCAGGCAAGGATTTGACACTGCCAAACTTGACTCAGAGATCAGGAGACTTGAGATTCAAGAAATTGAAGATCGATGGGCAAGTTGCAATGAAGAAGAAAGGGAGAGACTAGAGGCTATGATTAGATTTCTTTCTAAACATTTGGGAAGGCCTATCATTGAGATTAAGTCATGGTCCAGAGATAGCATCTTGGAGATAACTACCAAGATATGCTCATCTGAAAGCTTCAACAAAGGCTTAATCATTGAAGCTCTGGATGAAGCTGGTGCTGGGAAGAGAACTGATATGGCCAAGTTATCCAAAGCCACCCTCACCAACAAAATGATAGAGCAGCCCCTCAAATCTCCCTTACCAAAACAATCCTCAAAGCCAACCACACAACCAAAACAACCAATATCAAAACCTTCAAAACAACCAACTTCTCAACCTCCAAAACAATCAACCTCACAACCATCTAAACCAATCCCTTCACCCAAGAAACCTATCCAAGATTCCACCAGCGAAGCACCAAAAAGAAAATGAAGGTTGCTGAGGATGGAAGAAGAAGAAGAAGAGGATGAAGAAGACAATCTGCCAATATCTGCTGTTCTTGAAAAGAAGAAACTGAAGCCTAGGAGTCAATCACAAGCAATAACTCCTGAAACTCAAAGGCTAACAGTTAAGGTCAAAATTGAAGAAGAAGAAGAGCAGCAGAAGCAGCATGATGAGCAGTTTCTTAAGATGGTTGACAAGGACTTCCCTCAGTCCTCATCCATTCAAGCTATGAAGATTCAAGCTCAAAGGCTGTACACTCTCAGGTACACTTTTCAACATCAAAAGGAGAGAGTGAGGATTTGGCCAGATCCCAGGGTAAGTTCTAGAATACACAAGAAAAAGTTACCAAGTAGATATCATGGCCAAGTAAGAAAGACTTTGAATGCTGCAATCATGCTGGCCATGGTAGTCTCACCCTGGGAAATCATTGAAGAATTCAAGAGAGCTCACACATCCAAATCAACCCCTATGTCTATTCTTGAGAACAAAATGATCAAGAAGGGGTTGTTGTACAAAAGACTTGAAGATCTTCAAAAGAGTGAACTCCAGTTGTTGCTTGAAGGCTCTCATCCAGATGAATTCGCATATAGAGAGATAACAACTGTTGAGCTAAAGAATGGGAAGACAGTGAGGTACCTCTCTGAGTACTATGGGCCTGAGTTCTTCTTTGAGGGAGAAGCAGAAGAACTCACTAAGGAGGAACAAGTTGTTCTCCTTGAGGCCTATGCAAGGGAGTCTTTCAGACTCATAAATGGGAAATAGGTTTCATGGTTGGGACAAGACTCTGTGTCCAAGTTCCCCAAGACAGAGTTCCCTTCCATACTTAGCCAATCAAATGATTAAAAACCTTTTCCTGGCCTGTGCTTATTTGTTTACCTCTGAAGCTGATCAAGAGAGTACTTTTGCCAAAGAATAAGTGGGATCTTCAATAAAGTTAGAGGTTTTGGCTGCATTGGTTCAGGGGGAGTTTGTTGGACCAAAAGAACCAATGAGCCTGATCAGAAAAACCTCTAAGTCCCACAGACATTACAACTGCTGAAGATAATCACATCAGCTGAAGACATCAGCTGATTACAAAGGTCTGAAGACAAAGTCTGAAAGCAAAGAACTGAAGACTAAGTCTGAAAGCAAAGAACTGAAGACAAAGTCTGAAGAAGAAGTGCTGAATACAAAGATTGAAGACCAGAGTGATCAGCAGTTGTCACAACAGCTGAAGTAGTTAACTTCAGTAGTTGTGATGGTTTTACTTTTCAGTACTTGTAACTTTATATTTCAGTAGTTTATTATTTCAGTAGTTATTAGTCAGTAGTTTTATGTAATTGTACTTAGCATTCACTGAGATGTAATCAGCTGTTGAGAACATCTCAGTAGTTTGCATATTTTAGTTGTTTTGTTAATTCTGTTAGATGTCACTATCAAGTGACATCAGCAGACGTCACATTCCTCTATATAAGGGATGTTGACCTAGCTGTATTTTTAACTGAAGCATTACGCGTGAATGAAAACATTCCATTAACAGAAATATTCTCTCTATAATTGTGATTGATTGTCTTGCATATTCATTACCTTTCTTGCTTGAATTCGGTCTCAATTCGTGATATTCCGCTGCATAATTCAAACCTAATTGATCCGTCTTATCAAAAGGGAAACGACCGACTTATTAACTTGTAAACTGTCGTTTAACTATACATAGAAAAGATTAATATAATTATAAATAAAATGTTAATACATGTACATAAGTTTTTATGTACATGTATTAACTTTTTCTATTTAGACTTATATTCAATTTATATAATTAATATAATATAAATATAAATAGAAAAATTTAATATAATAAAAACTTAACAATATATATAAATTTAATATAATATAACTATAAATAGAAAAAGTTAATAAAAATATTAAAAATAATAAATGACCGTTTACTACATTGTAAACTGCCGTTTATAACTCTGTAAACGACCGTTTACTACTCTGCAAACTGTAGTTTACTCTCATGCAAACTGTAGTTTACATCTTTGCAAACGGCAGTTTACTCTTTGACAAACGACCGTTTTTCAGAGATGGTGTAAAATGCCGAATTTCTGGTGTATGGAACAAGGGCTCCAATTTGATATTATATGTGTGTATGTTTGCTGTCAGTTTCATAGTAATTCTAAATGTGCTCTTTTTGATTGGAAAAAAGAAGGTTTGAATATAGCAAATAGCACTGGCTTGCTTTTGTTTGAAAAAAAGCCTTAGCTTTGGGCCTTCAATTTTGATGGACCCTAAATTTTTTATTAAGATTGTTGTTGCTTTCATATTCAAGCAGTGGCGTATCCAGAAAATTTTTTCATGGGGGGCGGAAACTTTTTAAAGGTCGGTTGACTAACGCGATAACGCTATATAATAATTTTTTTCGAACCATTTCGGGTCCATGACAGGTTGGATCAGGTCGGTTCATTTTAGAAAAAAGACAATCAAACTAAATTTCATAAAATCAACAAAATCACGTCAAATGTCATTACAAAAACAGAATAAAGGTACAATATACCTAAAGTTGTTCTCTACGAGGTTTTATTTTTTGAAATCTTTCCATAACAACATCTATGGAGACATTCCTAAGTAAATCTTTCTCCATAAAACAGATACAACTATCGCTTAAATTTTCATCACCCATCCGATTACGCAAATCGGACTTCACGTACTTCATTGCCGAAAAACATCTTTCAACTGTTGCGGTTGCAACGGGTAATACGAGAGCTAGCTTCAATAAACGATATACCAAAGTAAAAGAAAGGTGTTTCTTTGTTTGAACCATCAACTCTACAAGACTTGATAAACCATCTAAGTTGGCAAATCGACTATCCACTTTTAAATTGTCAATATAGATCTCTAGTTCAATTGGAAGTCTTCTTTTATCATTTTCATCGAAATCATTCGGATACAACTCGGATAATCTTACTATTTTTGAAACGTCAAACCCATCAAAATTATCACAAGGACTCAAACTACTCAAACAAACAAGTAAGTTGGATGTTACCTCGTTAAAACGACTCCCAAACTCTTGTATTTGCATATCTAAAACCGCATTAAAGCAATCATACTCAAAATAGTGGCGATATGTGATATTTGTCTTTTGTCTTGGCTTTTTGGGTTAATGTACTCATCATCCATGTTTATCACTTCAAGTTCATATTTTTCACAAAAAGAGTTAACATTATCAAAAAACTTATTGAAACCCTCCATTCTAAATTTCTCAAGTTGACGTTTGGTGGAAGAAACCAATGAAACCGCATTTAATAAATCTTGCTCTTTTCTTTGAAGACTTTGAGACAACGTGTTTGTGATATCTAGAATATGCGACATCAAGTGTAAGTAGAAGACAAAGTTGTATTTTTTCATTTCCGATTGGAGTCCATCCGCTTGTTTGACACTTGCAAGATTAACACCCGTTTCTTCAACATATTCAAGGACTTCCATAACTGATGGATATAAAGTAATCAAACGAGAAAGAGTTTTATAGTAAGAATTTCAACGTGTATCCCCGAGCCTTGAAAGTGACATTTCTTGATTTAACCCACTTCCGGTAATAAGGTTATCTTCCAAGTTCTGTTTTTGACTTTCACGAAGCTTATCTTGTCGTTTGCAAGATGCACTAACGATATTTGTTAGACATCCTACCATTTCGAAAAGCTTCCAAACACTTGTATGTTTATGTGCAACCCCGACAACAACAAGTTGAAGTTGATGAGCAAAACAATGTACATAGAATGCGGAAACGTTTTTTTTTAATTAATGCTCTTAGTCCGTTAAACTCGCCCGACATATTACTTGCACCATCATAACCTTGGCCTCTAATATTAGCCAAACTTAATCCATGTCGAGCAAATAAAACATCAATAGCGGATTTAAGCATCAATGCGGATGTTTCCATCACATGAACAAGTCCAATAAACCGTTCCTTAACTACTCCATACTTATTCACATATCGTATAACCACGGCCATTTGTTGTTTTTGAAAAAGTCACTTGATTCATCAACTAATAAAGAGAAAACATCACCATCAAGATCTTCAAAAATTTGTTTTAGTACCTCTTGAGCAAAACAATGCTTGATATCTTGTTGAATTTTTGGACATGTCATTTGATTATTCCCGGGTGCATTCCTTAAGATAACCTTCCTAAGTTTTTTGTTTATTTCACCCATTAATTCTAAAAATTACAAAAAATTCCCTTTATTTAATGAATCATCCGATTCATCATGACCGCGAAATGCTTGTCCTTGATTCAATAATTTTTGGGCAAGCCTCATAGAAGCACCTAATCTAAGTCGGTATTCATACCTTTGCTTTGAATCTTGCTTCTTAAAGGCGGCTCGTATTGATTGATTTTCATTAAGCAAATCATCATACTTTTTCAAACATTTATTGTGCAAACTATTAACTTCACCCACATGTTTTACAAGTCTTTCTTGTTTTTTCCAACCATTAAAACCATCAGAGACAAACACATCTTTTGAATATCCAAAATACCCTTTAAACAAGTAACAACATAAGCAATACACACGATCATTCTTTATACTATACTCTAACCATCTTGGATGAGCATCATACCAACTTTCATTAAAACGTCTTAATTCTTTACCAATCTTTGTTTGTGGGAATACAACATCTTTTGGTTGGCATGGCCCTCTAAGTAAGTATGCCCTTCTAATTCATCTCGTTGATTAGGGTTATATGATGAAAGTGGTTTGCGATCAGCAGGATCCGAAGGAAGTGTATTCAACATATTCAGGAGTTTTAGATGAAGATTCTCCAACCTTACTCTTGAGAAATCGTTCCATAACGTGACTAGTAATTCCTATGTTAACCCAAATTATATCAATATCTTAGACTCATAGTATCTTAGAGATTACAATACACAATATAAATATATAATCCTATGGCTATGTTAATTTTCAAACCCTAGTTTCTAAATTCTAACTAAAGATTAAGAAACCAAAACTTAACAATACACAATATGACAATAATACAATATAAATATACACATTAGTACATTACCTGCCCAAAATTGGAGGTGTCTCGGTGACTCGGTGGCCGACTGGCCGGTCGAAGGCAGCAGCGGGCAGCCTGCACCCAAACAGGCGAACAACAGCAGCAGGGCGCAAGCAGCAGCAGCAAGTCGAAGGCAGCAGCACTGCAGCAGCGGGTCGCCGCCGGGTGCCGGAACCGGAAGGTGGGTTGGGTGTGGTCACCGGTCGGATTTCAGATTTTCAGGGGTTTGCACTTTGCCGGTTTGGTGGGTTGGGTGTGTGTCCGGTGGATACAATTGTGGGGTAGTGAGTTTTTGAGATTTAAAAAATGGGTTGGGTTTATGCCTTTATGGGCTTAAACACTGAATTAATTTTTAAAATTTGGGCTTGAAAGATTGGGTTTAAATAGATCGGGTTTAGAGAAATTGGGTTAAAATAGATTGGGTTTAAATATTAGATTTATACTAAAAAAGTAGGTTTCAAAGAGTGGGCGATTGCAAAATTTTACAGGTGCAAAATTTTACAGGGGGCGGTCGAGATTTGTACGTATATATAACAATTAAAAAAAAAATTAGGGTGGGCGGCCGCCCCCCCTCCCATGGGGGTAGGTCCGCCCCTGTATTCAAGTATAAACACCGTCTTTTAATCTTTGAAACTTGTAGGCATAGTTTAGTCGGTCACTCTTTGAATTTGTTGAAAATTGAGGGTCTGGTTTGTTACTAATTCTGTAGTGGCTAAAAGGTTTAAGTGTTCTTTTGCTAGGTATTACATTGAGTACATGGCTCATGGGTCATGTCATATCTTCTCAAGGCCGTTCAAATAGCTCGCAGAGCGGAGCTTGCTCGAAGCTCGTTTGGACAAAGCTCAATAAAAGCTCGCTCGAAATGGCTCGGTTTTAAACTGAACCGAATCGAGCCGGCTCGGTATGAAAACGAGCTGAACTCGGCTCGGTTCGTGATGAGCCGAGCCAGATTGGTTTAGCTCGTTTGTTAGTTCGGATTGGATTATTTTACTTGTAATATATATTATTTATATGTATATAACATATATATTGCATTTGCTTATTTGTTAAAAGTATTATATTTTTTTAGCTATTTTTATGTCAAAATATTAAACTATAATTTTTGTATTAGATAGTTTCATGTGATGCTTTTATAACTTTATATACTAGAATGAATTATTCAAGTACTTTCAATTTATATACTAAAAAATAAACTACTGGATGTTATATAGTGTTGCGAGTTCTGTTCGTTCGATTTAGATAATAATGAAATTATTTATATTTTGTTGAAGTTGAACTTAGTTTCTTTATATTAATTTATATTTTATGAAACTTGATATAAACTTATTATGAGTTATGTAGTCTTGTTGAATATATTTTGCATTTGATTTTTTTAATTGTGATTATGAACTAAAATTCGAGCCAAAACAAGCTGAGCCGAGCCAGCTCGGTTTAAAACCGAGCCGACCTCAATCCCAGATTTTTAGCTCGGTTTTAAAATCGCACCAAGCCGAGCTGGCTCAATTTAAATTCGAGCCGAGTTCAATCTTGCCTTGGCTCGGCTCGGCTCACTTCGGCTCATGAACAACCCTCGTTACAAATTCTAGTAAGATTGTTGCTATCAAAGAAATGAAGAATGGCAATAAATTCTAGTAATTTTTTTAGAGTTGAGACTGGTTGTATCTGGAGAATGACCAAGAAATGAAGATTGTTGCTACAAATTCTAGTAAGATTGTATCTGATGTGGTTTTGTTCATAATAATTTTTTTAGAGTTGAGAGTGGTTGTCTCTGAATTCTTGGTGTGTTGTTGTGTTGATATAACAATTTTGAGCCAACAAATATATTGTGTATTGTAAATAACATTATTATATTTAATATACATGTTCAAATATTATGTATACATTGATAGTAAATATGTAAATATATTTTTAGCATAAACTAGTTGGTGTACCGGAATGGGGAGGGGCTGGGTAGAGGTGTGTAAAAAAATTTATATCCGAAACCGAATACGGAATATCCGAAAATCCAAATCCGAAAATTTGGATATCCTAAAATTCAGTTAGTGTTTTGGATATCCAAATATTCGGATTGGATTCAGATAGTGTTTTTATAAAATTTTGGATAATCGGATATGCGAATTATCCAAAATATTTTGTGAAAGCTATTGAAATAATAAATAAATATAAATATAGGATATTTTTGGAAATTTCAAATATTTTAATAAAAAATTGGATATCCGAAAGGTTTTCTAATAAAAAATATTATTCTTTTATAAAAATTATTAAACAATACATATTTTTTTAAAATTTGGATATCCATTCGGATATCTTAAATTTCGGATTTGGATATTGAAATCCACTATCCAAAATATTTAGATATCTGAAATTCGAATATCCGAAAATCTAAATATTTGATTTTGAACAAGGGCCAGACACCCACACGGTTTGAAGATTTGCAACTTTTGTTTTATTCTGGGGCCTATTATATAGGTTGAGGTTTAAACTTTTGGAAGGCCTACTATACAGGTAGAGTTTTAAACTTTTGGAAGGCCTATTATATAGGTAGAGTTACTGATTTGGAAGCTACATGCATGTAGCCACGCATAAAACAATAATTTTTTCTACAAATATTTGTTTTTGCTATAGATTTTTTTTGAATCACTAACCGGTCACTGATTAAACTGATCATTTTCATTACTTGAGTATGAATTTTAGAACTTTAGGATGACACCTCATCGAAGGAAAGCTCCTACATCAGTCCATTATCGTCAATCCAGAATTTGACACCATACTTAGAAGAAAACTCACATTGGGTGAGAAACCCAACTAGACCAACCTAAAACCTATATTTTGTTACTTGTGGAGCTTGAATCTAAGACATTTCAATTTTAATGAAGTCTTTTTGCTAGACTATTTTTAGTTTTTTTCCTTCTCAAAATTCATTTATTGATTTTGCTACTGATTTTATTAAATTGTTTTTGTATATATTTATTTTATAAATTTTGCTCAAATTTTTCTATAGATTTGCCATGATTAATCTGTAGGTAAACCGTAGCAAAATGTGTTAAAAAGCAAATTAGTAGCTAGTCCATAACAAATTTGTTACGGAATTTTTATGCAGAAAAAAATTCATAGAAAATACATGTTTATATATTAGTGATGATGTTAGAACAAAAAGAAGGTGTGGGCGTGGTCGTGGTGATGATTGAAATGGTAGACATAGTGAGTTCGAATAAGTTTTGAGTCAAACCCATAAACATATTTAGCTAAATGGTCGTATTTGAGTCGATTTGTTGGGTTCATGGGTTCACATGTTTAACATGTTTGTTTTTATGATTTTTTAGATAGTTATTGTTATGAATTAATTTACACTAAGTGTGTACTTTATTTCAAGATTTAAAATGTTAAATAATCACATTAGGTTCTACAGTTTAAAAAATATTTAGTTTATACACATTATTATTTTTGTTGTATATTTATAGTTTGAGTACTATAATATAGAAAAATAAAGTTAAAGAGTCATGTTTGTATTAACCTGCAAAACAAGATTCTTAGACTCTTGTTATGTTCATGTTCGTGTCAAATTTTTCGGTTCATGTAGGATAAGACCCGTTAAACCTACGAACACAACATATTTAACAACATGAGGGGATATGAGACCCAACGTCATTTAGTTATTATATCCGGTGTCTAGTCATATCTTGTATGTATAGTACAGACATTCGGAGTGTTCACTTATAATTTCTTGGTAGAATATTCACTTATAATTATGAAACACCCACTTATGCACCAATTTGAACAATAATTACAAGTTTTTCAATTATGAAATTGTAATATTCCTTTAAGTGGTAAAAACTTCCTAATTCATAGTTTTCTTATTCTTAATCATGATCACTTATCTAAATTCAATATTTCTCCAATGAGAATTAGACACCTCACCCTTGCCAGGTATTTTCCTGTCGATAATGCTGAATTTGTAACTAATGACATACTCTCCCACTAATGCACTTGTTATTGTTTAAAAATAAATATGCATGACATATAATCTGAAGATCTTACTTTTGCTAGCAAAGTAAATCTTAAAGAACTCAACGATAATTCAAATGTATGATAATTAGAAACATGATGAGTTTTTAAGCGACCCATAAGATTATTGATTTGTGACTTTAAGATGATACGTTCAAGTTATAGAAAATGGAAAAACTTCACAGAATAGTAAGCAAGTTTTAACAGTGTTCCAATCAGATCACTCATACTTTTATTTGTTCTAATCAGGTCACTAAAGTTTTAAAAGTGTTCCAATTGGGTCACTAATACTTTAATTTGTTCTAATCAGGTCATTAAAGTTTTAGAAGTGTTATAATCAGGTCACTCGTATTTTTTTCATTGTTTTAAATAATTCAGAATTTTTTTGAAATAATTCAGTTTTTCTATAAATATTGTTAATTTTTTCAAAAAAACTTTAATTTTTTAATATTTTTTGCAACTTATGAATGACCTAATTAGAACAATTTTGAAACTTTAGTGATCTGATTGGGACAAAAGATTTATGAGTGACCTGATTGGAACAAAAAACTTTATGAGTGACCTAATTAGAACAATTTCAAAACTTGATTACTATTTTACAAAGTTACCCCTATAGAAAATAGCCTATCACACAAAGTGTAGGGTAAAATTACATACAATAGATCACAAAACGATTAGGCCCGTCTTTGACCCATATACAAAATAGGAGATAAGTCAAACATCAGTTATTCATGTTTGAACGAAAGAACATAAATGAGTGGAAGAGTCAGGAAAGATTCATTTCATTATCTTCAACTAAAAACATATTATATACAAGATGAGAAAAACTAAGTAACTAACTTGCCAACTAACTGATAAAAATTAACTAACTTAACAGTGTCATATATATTCACATCCCCCCTCAAGTTGGTGGTAGTAAAACCTTCAACTTGGATAAAAAACATGATGCTTCGGAAAAGATAGACTCTTTGTTAGAATTTTTGCAAGTTGATCTTGTGACGCCGTGTGAGAAAGAGTAATCAAACCAACTTGTAATTGTTCACAAACAAAATGACAATCTAAATCGATGTGCTTGGTACCTTCATGAAAAACAGGACTCTGGACAATGTGAATCGCAACCTGACTATCACATTTAACAGGATCATGAGTTACATCAGGAACTTGCAATTCATATAAAAATTGAGTAAGCCAAGCAAGTTCAGCAGTAACTCTATGAAGAGAACGATATTCAGCCACAATAGAGCTTAAAGAAAAGTGGATTGCTTCTTAGACTTCCAAGAAATAAGACTTTCACCAAAAGAAATATAATAACCACTAATGGAAAGACGGGTATTGGGACAAAAAGCACAGTTTGAATCACAATGAGCTGATAGAGAAAAGTCAGGAGTATTATTAAAGAATAGCCCCTAAGAAAAAGTACTCTCACCATAGGCTAAAGTATGCAAAGATGCATGCCAATATGGTTTATGAGGATCTTGCATAAACTGGCTTAGGCAAAAGCCAAATCGGGACGAGTGTGGGTGAGATAATTGAGTTTCCCAACAAGACGATGATATTTCAGTGGGTTAGTAATTAAATCGCCAACACCCAATTGAAGTTTCAAATAAACGGGCAGGGGAGTAGTAGCAGACATAGGAGGCAAGGAAAATTCTTGTAAAAGATCTCTAGCAAACTTTTGTTGAGTCATAATAACACCATTCGTGTGTGGTAATACCTCAACGCCCAAAAAATAATTGAGATGACCCCGATCCTTGATGTTGAAATAATCATCAAGAAAATACTTCAAAGCTTGGATTTCATCAAGATGATTCCCAATAACCAAAATATCATCAACTTTAACAGCAACAAAGACAACAGAAGTACCCATTGTTTTTGAGAATAAGGAGTAGTCATTAGAAGAATGACTATAACCTTTGGACTTTAGATCATTAGAAAGTTTCCTATACCATTGTCTCGATGCTTTTTTAAGTTTCCATAGAGGGATTTCTTGAGTTTGAGACATTGAGTGGAGGGTAAAGACATCCCTGGTGGAGGAAGCATGTAAGTATCCTCATCAAGATCACCATGGAGGAATGCGTTATTCACATCTAGTTGATACATTTGTTAATGTAGTTTGGTAGCAATGGCAATAAGACTACGAATAGTGGTCATTTTGATGACCAGAGAAAAAGTCATAGTGTAATCGATACCTTCTTTTTCAGTATCATCACGGACTACCAGGTGAGCTTTACATTGTTTAACTTTCCCATCAGCATTATACTTGAGTTTATAAACCCACTTGCATTTAATAGGCTTCTTACCAGGAGGAAGAGAAACAATGTCCCATGTATAATTAAGATTAAGAGCATCAAACTCCTTGTTCATATCTTCCTACCAAGTAGGATGAAAGGCTACATCCTGATAACATGTTGGCTCACGAAGTAAATCTATAGTAGCACCCAGATGTTGAGTTGATGAAGAGAGATTGGTAAAATGAATAGTGGAAGAAAAAACACAAAAAATCATAAAAGTATGTGGACATAAATGAGGAGAAGAACTAACATGATTACAAACATAATCATGTAAGTAAGAAGGAGGAACAACTGTATGGGAAGAACGACGAAGAGGAGGAGTAGAAGTGATGGCAGGTGGGAAAGGTGAAGGAGAAGGTGGAATGGAAGGTGGAGAACTAGAAGAAGAAAGTGTAAGGGAAAAATAGTACTCATCAAATAAATTGGAAACAACATCCAATGAAGGAAAGATGGTAGGATTAGAAGGTGTGACAATTGAAGGAAAAATAGTTTCAAAGAAAACATCATGAGAAACGAAAATGGTATGTGTTTGTATATTATAAACCTTGTATCCCTTTTTGTTAAGAGGGTAACCGATGAACACACAAGGTAAAGCTCGAAGTTGAAATTTGTCTCGCTTATGCTTAAGAGTGGAAGCATAACACAAACAACCAAATGACTTGAGAGAAGAATATGAAGGAGCCTTGCCAAAAAGAAGATGATAAGGAGTCTTTCCCCCTAAGAGCTTAGTAGAGAACAATTTAGTGAGATGAGTTGAAGTTAATAAATAGTCTTCCCAAAACTGAAGTAGCAACTTGGATTGGAATAAAAGAGCTCGAGCAGTTTCTAAAACGTGCTTGTGTTTTCTTTCAACAACACTATTTTGTTGAGGTACTCCAACACAAGTAGTTTGATGAATGATCTCTTTACTAAGTAAGTATGCAGCTTGTGTTGTAGTAGTTCAAAGCTCAAAAGTATTATCAGACCTGATACATTTGATTTTAACATGGAATTGTGTTTAAACCATTTTAATGAAAGCTTTAAGAATTGAAAAAAGTATTACTCTTTATGGACAACAAATGAGTCCAAGTCACTCTGCTAAAATCATCAATAATAGTAAGGAAATACTTCTGTCCATTATAAGTAGGAGTTGAATAAGGACCCCATGTATCAATGTGTATCAAGTCAAAAAGATTAGAAGTAACCCTTTGACTATGAGGAAAAGGTAATCAATGTTGTCGAGCTTTAGAACAAACATCACATGGAGTAGTAGGATCAACATGTGCATCATTTAACAAATCAAGTTGTTTAAGCTTGTACAAAGGCAAATGGCCAAGTCTATGATGCCATAACACACTATTGACAACACAATTAGAATCTGAAATGGATTTATTCAATGTAAATAAAGGTAAAAGAGTGTGCAACAAATACAATCCATGAATAAGCTCACTGCAGGACCGGTGAAGGGGGTCAATGCAACAGTTTCACAGTGTTAGGAGAGTTATAACACTTAGCAGATCAAATAGAGAACCGGTTTAAGATGAAACAATAAGCATAAGTAAAAGAACAATAACAAGAACACTCAAATATGGTTTTCAAGAATGATGTATATTGCTCTCAAGTTCTTACAAGTGTTACAATGCTTACATAAAAATACAAGTACTTGAGATACTTTATACTTCATCCTACAGCCGGCCATACTTTGGAGGCCAGCTGGAAACACTAATCTAGACAACAAGATAAATGTAGACTCAAAATGCAAATTTGCCTTTTGACTAGTGACTAACATGCCATAGCTCACATCCTTATCTAATACAAAAAGGATAAAAGTACATAGTTTAGAAGTTACAAACTCAACACCTTAATCTACAGTTGACAAAAGCATGGACTTTTCACAAACTCGTGCTAGTTGGTGAGTCATTAGAGATGGCAACGAAATGGTGTTTAAGCTTTTGTCAAAAGCATGTCAGAGAAGACATGCCTTCTCTGTCTTCAGAAGAAATCAGTCTTGGCTTCGGAAGACTTTGTCTTTGAAGCTTCGGAAGACTTCATCTTTGGCTTCGGAAGAATTGGTCTTTTGGCTTTAGAAGATTTGATACTTAGCATAATTCACTGAGTTATATCAAATCTTCTAAGGTACTTTCCTAGTACTTCACATGTACATGCTGAGAGCTTTTTTGGTTGCATCAACCTCTAAGTGTAATCCTTACAAACTCTCCCTAGGCTGATGCTACCAAAACTGAAGAGACCTTTGAATCTTGGTCTTCATCTGTTGATAGTCCTCATCAGAATCAAGACCATTCCCTTCATCATCAGTTGGTCAGGATTACTCACACTTTTAAAGTATCTCCTCATGTCATAGAGATCATGTAGAGGGAGGTCAAGTATGTTCTGCCAGAAGTACATGTCTTGACCCCCTTGATCTCTAGTGACATACCATTTGTCTGGGTTAGTAGCAAATACCAAGACAAGATGGGTCTATCAGCAGTAAGAGGCTCTTCTATGAGTGGAATTTGCTAAGCAGCCTCTTCTTGAGCACCCTCAGGATGTTCTGACCCATCTTGAGGTGCAGAGGTGGATGCCTTGGACTTCTTCTACTTCTTGTCCCTTCTGATGGCCATTCTTTTCCTCTTTTTGTGCTTTAACTGAGAAGGCTAGCCTGCAGCGCCAGATTGTTCTTGTTTGTCCTTCTCAGCTGGGTCCTTTTCCTTCATAAGTTCAGAAGGAGAAGGGTCAGGACTCTGTTGTGGATCAGAAGACGAAGCTGGCTATGATACATCATTAGGTCCAGGTTATGTTGTCTCTTGGGGTTGAACCTTGACCTCAACTTTAGGTGCAACCTGACTTGGTGGAGAATGCAAGTCAACCAGCTTACCCCTTTTGATCTTCTACTTGATTAATCTAATATGCTCATGCATGGTGAATAGAGACATTGGACCAAGTCTCCTTCCAAAGAATCCATACAGCTTCAAGAAGCTCACCATCTTTTCTCTGTTAGCAGACTTCTTTAGATTTGCTCTGATGGTGGCTCTTGACTTTGCTGCCTCTTCCCTCATCTTCATCTTAGCAGCTTTTTTGCTCTTTTAGTACTTCCTGCTCAAGCTGCTAGAGGTATTCAAACTCAATGTATTCATAGGATAATGGAAGAAGGTCTGCTACCTGATAGAGACATGTGGCACTTAGGTAGGTTATCATGTTTTGCCTGTCTTGTTCCTTACCTACTTGAGTTTGTTGCTCAGTAGCCACAACCTCTGCCTCGGGACTTTCCTGAACTGGGGAGAGAGTAGGAGCTTTATAGAGTCTCTTTCTTCTATTTTCTTCTCCTTTCTTCTTTGATTTTGAGGAGCAATTCTGCATCCTCAGCCTCCTTTCTCTCATTTCACACTTCCATGTCAGCCAGTTTATCCAATTTCTCCAAGGGGAGAGAGATGAGTTCATCAACATTGTAGTTTCTAGACCCAGACAGTTCAATCTGGCTGCCCTTAACTCATCTTCTTGAGTACTTGGCCTGGGGGCAGCCCTGATTACAACTTCAATGAAGCCAGGGGTCTCACTTGAACTCTCCCCCTTGTATTCCTCTTCCTCTCTCTCTCCTCCTCTTCAATCTCCTCAGAGGTCATCTTCCTCTTACCTTTGTCAGTCACAGGCCTGTGTGACTCAGGATGGAGAGAGCTTTGGCCTTCATTGCTTGGTGCTGCACTTGAGCTCTGGCCAGAGAGAGGTTGTAAGACACCTTCACCAGCTGGTGCCTCACTGAGGGTAATGGGTGGTGAAGCAGTTCCTATCTCAAGGTTCACAGGCTTAACTACTAGGCCTTCAGCCAAGGTTTCCCCATCAAAGCTAATCTTAGGGTCCATCTCAGCATCTAGTTGACTAACTGTCTTGCATGCTAGCCTCTGTCTATATAGCTTGGTTCTTTTCTGGAACACTTCAAGCACCCTATCTTGAATCCTATCAGCTAACCATGCATCTTGCCTGCTTTGACTTGGATTGGCAAGGGGCATGTCAACTAAATAGGTGCTCTCATAGTATCTCAGGTTGTAAAAGTTGAAGATTTCTTGTTGTCTCTGAGACCTAGAGATTACTAGGGCTATCCTTTCAACATCATACCTGCATCCCACTATTGATTTTTTAGCAGGGTGAGATGGGGTAGACATTGCCCTTGGTATACCCCCCTCAAACAAGCTTTGAATTTGTGAATCCACATCAATATAGGCCTGAGGAGGTTTTTGAGTATGGACAACTGCAAGTGAGGGTGGTGAGTCCTCCATGTTCATACTTTAGGAGGAACTCCCAGGTTCTATGATTGCAGGCAGGACATTCTCCTCCTTTTTGATAGCATCACCCTCTTGCACAGGGGAGCTAAGGGTTAGGTCGACCACATCCATAGGTTCTTGTGGTCTTGGTTGAGTTCTCCTGACAGGTCTCTCAGCTAACTTGCCCTTAAGATTGGTGATCTCAAGTTCCTGGTCACTGACCTGTCTTTGTAAGGTAGCCACCTGAAATTCCAGGTGACTGACCTTGGAAACTAAATAGATACATGTTTTAGACAGTTCTTGCACCTGTAGTTGCAAACTCCCTCATCTTCATCAGAAGAATCATGGGGGGATGAGAGAATAGGACCAAAGTCTTCTTCCTCATCACTAGCATGGAGTTCTTGGCTGCTGGATTTCCCCTGCACCATGACAGCTTCAAGAGAAGTGTCAATGGGCTAGGTTTCCATGGTTAAGGTCTTAATAATATAATCACTTGTAGAAGTGAGAGCCTCTTCCATATGGACTTCCTGAACAGGTTCAGGGAGCTCCACCTCAGTTGGGGTTGGATGATGTAGGCTAGATATGGGTGATTCACGATCACTCATCTCTCCTTGAGCAGGGGTGGAGAAGAGAGACTTATGGTACTCACTAAAGCCCATATCTTCATCATCATAGAATTCTAGATTGGGGATTGGTTGGTTGAGATCTAAAGGATGGGGATGGTAGCTTTCCTCTAAAGGTTGATCACTAGAGTTTTGAGACTCAGAGTGAAGGCTTAAGGCTAAGGTAATGAGCTTATTAGGCTGAGCATGAGGAACCTCAGCACTGATCAAAGAAATGATGGGAGTGGTCTGCTCCTCAGGAGAAGTGGGAGCTCTAGTTTCTACTTCCTCCTACATGGGTGAGTGTATGGGGGCCTGCACATCCTGAGTAGTTTAGGTTTGTTTGGATCTTCTTGAGTACGTGAGGGTGATTTGTGACTGTGTGGGTGGTGCAAATGTAGAAGGGGTTCAACATCGTCTTGTATTGCCAAATTATCACCTTGAGCAATGAGCTCTAATATTTTTGGGACCAGGGCTGTTTCTACCCTTGAGAAGCCAACGGTTGACTTTCTCATTGTTTTGAAGATAGCGAGCTTCATCTATCCCAATTTAAGAGTATTACCTGTTCCCCTTAACTGCGTGCCCAATTCATAGTTACGAATATGTTAAACATATCTAGGGAACATTTAGTACTCTAGGGAGTCCAAGTTAGGAAGCAACTTTATATAAACAAATTGAGAGTACCTGAACTTGGCCCCTTGGCAGGTCTTCCAGAACTCTAAGAGTTGATCTTCATACAAGGGAGGGTCTATTGTGAGTGCAGTGAGGTAGTTTGATTGAGATAAGAAGCGTCAAACATCTGAGAAACCAAAATCTTTCTTAGATGATAACAGATCAACTTGGTTGTGTTTCCTATGTAACTACATCGAAAAATCTGGTTGGTTTCGGGGATTAGGGTTGGCCATTTTGAGTAGCTTAGAAGAGAAGAAAGGTAAGAACAAAGTCAGTTTGTGGGTGAATTTAAGGTTTGAACTTTTGCCTTTTGAATTGAAGCAGCTCCTCCTACATTGCTTCAACCCAACTTCCATACTTCAAAGCCTTATTAATCTTCTTAGGCTTAATCTGGAACAATAAACACGAGTTAAGACAAACATTTTTGTCATGGGTTTGTCCTCTTGTTCTCACCCCTGTCTCAACATCTCCAATGATGTTTGTGGTGGGATGTGACTTGTGGATTCTCAGTTGAGGAATCTTAGCAAGTTGGTTGGAGAGATCTAAATTGGTGAAATTTAGATCTGTTGATTGAGTATTGTAACATCCGGCCTATTTTGAAACTAAAACCCAAACCCGAATCCATTTTAGTCAATATTGGAAACCAAATTCATTTTGAGGTTAATTAATTTACTTTAATGTTTCAAACACAATAATTATGTTATTTTAATTTTATTAGTGAATTCTCTTCATAATCTTATAATGTCTCATAAATAAGTTTATGAAACTTAAGTCATTTAATTTCCAAGAATTAAATTTTAATGTTTTACAAAGAGTTATAGGGTTTATTACTAATTATGAGTTTTAGTTATAAAGTTATAATAAATATTTATATTGTGAAGTTTTTATAAAAGTTATAAATATTTATAAGTAATTATTATTCAAATTAGTTTTATAAGTCCAGGGTTTATTCTGCAAATTCCGAAACTTATTCAAAATGTTTAGACATGAAATAATAACAATTCTAAATTTGAGGGACCAAAACTGTAAATTCTATTTTAAATCAACCTAACCCCTCACCGTCGATTCCCTCCTTCTCGGGCCATCATTCCGACCGAGTCCCCGGCGACACCCAAACCGCTTAAAACCACCAGTTTTAATCCAATTGAACCACCACCTTTATTCGAGACCTAAATTCGAACCCACCACCCAATTGATTTCGATTATCCCAACCATTATACCTTTATTCAACCAAAACCGATTCATCCAATCAAACCCAAATCAAAACCCCCTTAAAACCAACCAATTAACTCAATCAAATGACCGTTAACACATTATGGATCATTTAAGTCGTAATAACCATATCAATTCAAAGCTGTAACAGCTAAACCATTTACAAATTCGAACCAAAACTCCCGAAATGAACCTATAATACGTCGACTAGGAAACGATACATTGGACCTTATTTAACAGAGGGAAACGCCTCTAATAAACCCTTCCAAACTCACTGAACACCAAATTGTTTCCGAAACACACACACATCACATTCGATCGTCATCTTCATTCGCGATTGCTCTTGTTCCCATTTTCATCCAATTCGACACGTACGAGGTAATTAATCCCATTCATGTACTCGGTTTCATGTAAAGATCAAAAGCCCTAAGGTTGATTTCATTATTATCATCGATTGGGTGTTCAATTGGGATCAAATCGAATTAGGGTTCATATGTGTTTGGGGATTTTTATTAAACTGTTTTTATTAATTTTTTTTACGAAAATATTCCAGATCCGGGCTCTAGCCCAACTGGTAAACTCCTAGAACATTCATTGGGGAAACCCGGGTTCAAATCCGGGCAACCCCATTTCTTTTTTTTTTAAACACATTTAAAACAAAACATTTTTACTAATTTCATAAATTACTTTAATAGTAATATAATAATTTAAATTATTTAACATTAATTCATATATCATTATTTAATTTTATTAAAATTTTGTAAAAGAATTTAATTTCCATTTAATTTAGTTTAAAGGATTAAATGCTTTATAAAACATTATAAATCTATTTACAAGATTTAAACTACAAGTTATTCAAAATTAAACTTATAATATGTTAAACCTATTTTTGAATCAAGACCAAATACAAATACAATCTATATAATTAATTAACTTTGATCAAGTTTTAAATAATTAATTATTAGATTAATTATTTCATTCTCACACTTCAAAATTCAATTTTTATCATTATAAATACCAAACTATATTCAATAATTCTATTACACTTATTACTATTATTATTATTATTATTATTATTATTATTATTATTATTATTATTATTATTATTATTATTATTATTATTATTATTATTATTATTATTATTATTATTATTATTATTATTATTATTATTACTACTACTACTACTACTACTACTACTACTATTCTCAAACACAATCACCTAATCAATCTATTATGTTTTATCTAATCAAGTTCAATGGATTAACTTACACTATTCTACGTAACATATTTATTAAGCCCAAATCCCAATTGAAACCCTAATCCATATTTAGCCTTCAATCTATCATTATTCTAACCACAAGACACCAACCCTTAGGTTGTACTGTGAGGAACTTTTGGTGTCAAGTCTAGCATTCAATTATTTTCAAATCGATTATAACTATCAATGTGAGTATTCATAGCTTTTTTATGTGTTTTATATTTTGGGGAAATCATGTGATTCAATATTCAATCATTGACATTCATTCTTATTATATTTCATTCTAAATTCAATTCAAGACATGCTATGTTATTACTTGCAATTATGTGTTTATAGTTAGATACACTTGATAACACAATCATTAATTCATGCAACCACGGTAACAATAATAGATGTATTGGTTTGACAAACCCACCCCATTTGTTTAGTCGCGTGGTGATTGGAACCGGAATCATTCATTCTATAAGGCTTCGTCCGCGGACCGAGTCAAGTCAGTCATTAGGGTTGATTGTGTTGGTTTGTCTTTTATGTTACACTATTGCATTATAAGTCTTGACATTGCCATGTGAATTGAATTGTTTACAATCATTTTAAATCAATCTATGTATTTATCAAACCTGTATTTACTCACCGGCTAATTCGTTAGCTGACTCGTTACTTTCTCACATGATTTCAGGATTAAAGATTAGTGGACTTCTAAATGCACACTTAGGATTTGGACTTAGTCAAAGTTAAAGACAAAATTTATTATGTTATTAATTGATTGTACTTTATTGATTGACTAGTATTATTCAATAAAAATGACATTTAATATTATTTCAACGTATTTATTACCATGTGCTATGAGCAATCGAATTCACATTCGTCCGCCCCGATGATTCCACCGTCGGTCGGGGTGTGACAGATTGGTATCAGAGCCATGGTTATAGGGAACTAGGTTATTAGAAATGAAATGACCTAGACTATAACTAAGTACCTCATTCATGAGTCCTCTCATGTATTTCATATGCTTAGATAGGAGTTTTAATGCCTTTTATACTTATTTGTGATTATGTGATTATATGCCTTATCTGATTATTTCTACACCTTGTGACAGGATCAAAGATCACAAGTTTGAAGTATTAGAGTGTAATGCAGCGGAATGAAGAGAAGAATTAGTCAAATTATAGCAAGAGTTTGTTACTTGTAAACAAATGCGAGAGAATATTTTTCTGTGTTTTGGAATGTTTCAATAATGCCCAATATTATTGCTAAATCATTCACCGTTACAATAAGGTTGGCACTCCTTATATAGAGTGCAATCACTGCTGTAATCACGGGATGGTGATTACTAGCAGATCTAGTACAAAAATAACTACTTCTTAACAAACTACTGAAATGTTCACAACTACTGAGAACATGTCAGAGTGCTAAGTATAAAACATGAAACAACTGAAAAGAAACTACTGATACTACAACGACTGAAGAACAAACTCTTCAGTCATTTTACAAAACTACTGAAAAGAGAAAATATAAAACTACTGAAAGCAAACCGTCACAACTACTGAAGAAGTCCTCTTCAGCTGTTGTGACAACGTCTGATACTTTGTCTTCAGCACTTGTCTTCAGACTTTGTCTTCAGCACTTGTCTTCAGACTTTGTCTTCAGCACTTGTGTCTTCAGACTTTGTCTTCAGCACTTGTGTCTTCAGACTTTGTCTTCAGCACTTGTGTCTTCAGACTTTGTAATCAGTTGTTGTCTTCAGCTGTTGTGGACTTCAGTAGTTGTTGTGACGTCTGTGGGACTTAAAGGTTTTTCTGATCCGGCTCATTGGTTCTTTTGGTCCAACAAACTCCCCCTGAACCAATGCAGCCAAAACCTTTAACTTTATTGAGGTCCCACTTATTGTTGGCAAAATGGATGGTCTTTTTCCTTCTTGATCAGTTGAGAAGATGACCCATATAAGCACCGGCCTGGAAGTAAGTCTCTGATGATTTGGTTGGCAAAGTATGGATGGGAGCTCTGTATTGGGGAATTGGACACTGAGCTGTTCCCCCATCCATGAAACTCACTTCCCATGTATAAGCCTGTAGGATTCTCTGGTGTATGCTCTGAGAAACATGATTTGTTCTTCCATAGTAAGATTCTCTGGTTCACCATCGAACAATCCTTCACGCCCATACAGCTCTGAGATGTATTTGGCCTGTTTGCCATTTTTGAGCTCAACTGTTGTGATCTGTCTGTAGGCAAACTCATCTGGATGATTACCTTCAAGTAACAGACTGAGCTCATTTTGTTTGAAGTTCTCAAGCTTCTTGTAGACTAACCCCTTCTTGATTACTCTGTTTTCTAACATCTTTTGGGGAGGCTGTTTAGTCTCATAAGCCTTCTTGAAGTCTTCTACAATCTCCCAGGGTGATACTACAAGGACCACTGTGATCTCTTCATCTACGATCCTTTTGATCTGGCCCTTGTATCGTGCAGGAATGTCCTTCTTCACAATTCTGTGAGCCACCCTAGGATCAGGCCACATCCTCACCTTTTCCTTTTGATATTGAAATGTGTTGGCGAGGGTGTACAGTCTCAGAGCTTCCTTCTTCATACTTATTATTGATGAAGAAGCAGCATAAGTTTTATCTATACTCTTTAGCATCTCCTCATCATGAAGCCTTTGCAATTGCTCTTCTTCGATCTTTACTCTCACAGTTTCCATCTGTGAGGTGGGAGTGATGGGCATAGATTTGGCTTTAGGCAAAGTTAGGACTGCAGAAAGAGGCAGCCTATCTTCTTCCTCATCATCCTCTTCTTCTTCTTCTTCTAGCCTCAACATCCTTCTCTTCTTCTTCTTGGATGCATCATCGGCTGTTGGTTTTGAGGGTAAAGGAGTTGGTTTAATGGGTTGTGGTAGTGGTGATTTTGAAGTGGTAGGTTTTGCAGGTTGTTCTAGCATTCTTGTAATGAGTGAGGCTTTGGAGTATTTTGCTAGTTCGTTTCTTTTTCCAGCACCTGCTTCATTTAAAGCTTCAATCACTAATCCCTTTGTATATGCTTCAGACGTACAGATCTTGGTGGTTATAGCCAAGATACTGTCCCTGGTCCATGACTTAATCTCTATCAATGATCTTCCAAGATACTTAGCAATAAATCTGATCATGATCTCCAGTCTTTCTCTTTCTAGCACATCATAGCTTGCCCATCTTGAGTTAATTTCTTCAACTTCAAGTCTTCTAATCTCTGAGTCAAGCTGTGCAGTATCGAACCCTTGTCTGTATAGTTGGTCAATAATGGAGTCCATAGATTTACTATGTGTAGCATCCGCCATTTTGACCATCTCATCAAGTTGGAGTTCTTTTTCTTTTCTTTCAATCTTCCTCTTCTTATATGTGATGTGAAAGTCTTTGTGACTTTCACTCACTTGATCAGTTTCAGCTCCCTTCACATACTCTTCCTTCTTCTCAGTCTCTTTCTCAACAACCTCTTCTTCCTCCTGTTCTCTCTCTATCAATATGCGCTTCCCTTTGTCTTTTACTGACTGACTCTCCCCCTTTTTGGTTGCATTGGTTGCAAGGGTTTGAGTAGTAAAAGCCTTGTGCTCATAATCTCCTCCACCAGTGGCTGTAGGATTGAGGGAAGTTTGTCATCCAAGGTTTTGATCACAATGTCGGTGATCATTGGGTGATGAGAGGTAGGGATTTGTGGAATATAGCAGCTGTTTGCTCAGAGGGGTTCTGTCCCTGAGAAACAGTGCCAGAAGTAGAGGCTGGTGGATTGAATGTTTTTAGTGGCTGAGTGTTTAGGAGACCTTCAGGTGAAGGTGCCATCTGTGGGTGTATGGTGGTATCAGATGGACTTGCTTCTTGAGAGAATTGGTCAAGTAGTCTTTGTAGTCTACTGACTTCTTCCTCAAGAATTGTGTTCTGGGCTAGAACATCATAAAAGAAGCCCAGGTCATCATCAGCAGATGCTGAATCACCTGACCTCTTGCTAGTAGCAAGATGTACATGCTCTGGGTGTAGACCAGATGTAGCATGTGCCCCTTTTTCTTGGAACTGGGGACTTCCAGCCTCAGGACGATGTCCTTCATCAGCTGTTGCCTCTGATGAGGTCTTAGCCATGTTACCAGCCTCAGTCTGATCATGTGCTGATGCAGAAGAGGTGGCAGCCTCACCAGATATTCTTGTCTCCGTATCTACACTAGGAGACTGAACATTTAAACCCCTGTGCTGTGGGTTGTCAGAAGCATGTTGATCCTCTACCTCAATATCTGTGGTTTTCCCTTTAGGTAGTTGTCGGGGAGGAGGAGAGGCATGCAGCTGAGTCAGCACATTTGCAATTATAAGTGTTGGACTTTGGGGGGCATTTTCATTGGGAGATAGGGTATTATGCACCTGGGGAGAATGGTGAGTTTCAATGGCAATCTCCTCAAATGAGGAAGATTCCAGATTTGTGGGTACCCCTTCTTTGGTTGCTTCAGGTTCCTTTTGAGAGGAATCCTGAGCGGCTGTGGCTGGGTGAGTCTCTGATACTACTGGGGGGTTTACACCAGTAAGTATATCCTGTCTTGGTGGTACAGGAGCATCTTCAGGGGACTCATCTTCCTGAATAGCTGTTTTGGTTCGTTTTGTTTTTGGTTTGGTGGGGACTTTGGATTTTGTGGTGGTGGCTGTGGGTTCCAGCTGCGTGGGTTTGCGCAGCTTGGCAGCCATTTTGAGTGATTGGTCAGAGTTGTGCCGGGAGTATACTTCAGGCAATACAGCCATAGCAGGGACTCCCAGGCCAACAAGTCCCTCAGCTTGAAGCTGGTTTTCAATTATGGCCATTATAAACCGAGGATATAATATCCAACGGTTAGAAAGTTGTTTTTGGGCCATATCCTTGAGCTCTAAGAATAATATTTCAGAAAAATTTAAAGGTTGTTGCTCAAGGATAGAGTACAATACCTGTTGCCACCTTGTGGACATTTGATCCCATGATGAAGTCTTTGGAGCCAGGCAGACATTTACCATATGAAAGATAAGCCGTTCAGCATCCTGGAAATGTTTCTTCAATATGGTAGAGGCACTCAGGTTGCCTTCGTATCCATGGTGGGCAAATGATAGATCAGTGGTGCCCTTTGGATAGCTAGTCGGGAAAGTGGCATCATCCAGATTGAGGGTTTGGCGAAGAATCTCTGGATTGATGACCACCTTTTGGCTATGGACAAACGAATGAAGTGACTCTGTGTCATTCTCCTCAGAGACAAGAGTGACGTTTGTCCAGAATTGGCTAAGGGATTCGGCATATATGGTGGGGTTTATCAGAAAGGCTGTTTGGTAAGGTGACTGGACCATTAAATCAATGGCGTTGTGAAACTTGGTCCAGAATGGTGATTTAGTAAGGTGAGCGACACAGTTGTGTCGAGGTTTTAGTTGCATGGTCGCCATGGATGAAGAGAGGGTACAGAGTTTTTGAACGTTAGGTTTGAGAGTAAAGGTGAGAAAAACTCTGGTGAGATAAGGGATTTATAGGGTAGGGTTATGAACCGACTGAAGGTTTTGGTGAGTCATCATTTGGTGAAACTGGTGATGACGTGGCATTAACTTTTAGAGGTTTGAAATGACTGACCGTATTGGTGTGATCATCAGTTGTTATAAAACAACTGAAGACTTGGTTTTAACCGTCAGACATTGAAACAGCTGAAGTCTTTGATTTAGTCTTCAGTAGTTATAAAACTACTGAGGACAATTCCGACTTCAGGTGGTGAAACAACTGAGGACATGGTGTTTGTCATCAGTTGGTGTAAACAGCTGAAGACTTAGTGGTAGTCTTCAGTAGTTGTAAACTACTGAAGACATAGCTGTGGCTTCAGTTGTTTAGAAACAGCAGTTGTAAAAACAACTGAAGAGAAATTACTCATCAGCTGTTGTCGTCAATTCTTAGCTTTTCAGCTGTTTCAGTCTGACCTCCACATTTAAATCCGAGTTTCATTGGTCATCAGTACTTATCTGCATTTCTGACATCAGCAGTTGTAGTTACATCAGCTGGTGTGATTTCATCAGCTGTTATAACTACATCAGCTGTTTTAACAAATGAAGTACTTATATATGACATGGTTACCAATGATCATCAGTATTTATTACTGAGATTATCGGTAGTTGTCACTTATTCTAGCTGCAGCATACCAAGCCTTAACACCAGGTTGTGGAAAGTTGAACTATCCAAAGGCTTAGTAAAAATGTCTGCAAGCTCATCAGCACTAGGAACAAATTTTGGATCAATCAGACCTTTTTCAAAACAATCTCTAATAAAGTGATGTCTGATTTCAATATGTTTAGTCCTAGAGTGCTGGACAGGATTCTTGACAATACAAAGAGCTGAAGAACTGTCCATTAACAATGGAGTCTTAGTCTCAGTTATGCCATAATCCAATAATTGGTTTTGAAGCCATAATACCTGAGATGTACAACTTGCAGCAGCAATGTACTCGGCTTCAGCAGTTGATGTAGCAACTGAGGTTTGTTTCTTACTCTGCCAAGAAATCAAACAGTTGCCTAGGAATTGGCATCCACCAGAAGTTGATTTCCTGGTCAACTTACACCCTGCATAGTCACTGTCAGAAAAAGCAACTAATTTACCAGAATGTCTAGTAGAATACCATAAACCTAGAGATGGAGTGCCTTGCAAATATCTAAAGATCCTCTTGACTGCAATCAAATGAGACTCCTTAGGTGCAGCCTGAAATCTAGCACAAACACATGTAGCAAACATAATATCTGGTCTAGAAGCTGTTAGGTACATCAAGGACCCAATCATACATCTGTAAAGTGTTTCATCAACCACTTTACCTTTCTGATCTGTATCCAGTTGTGTGGTGTTGCACATGGGAGTAGAACAGGGTTTACAATTTTGCAAATCAAATTTTTCCAAAAGATTTTTTGTATATTTGGACTGATGAATGAAAATTCCATCAGCCTTTTGTTTGATTTGCAAACCCAGAAAGAATTGTAATTCCCCCATTGCACTCATTTCAAACTTTTGTTGCATCAGCTTTGTAAAGTCATCACACAACTGTGGATCAGAGGATGCAAAAATAATATCATCTACATAAATTTGAACAAGTAGATTATGCTGCCCTGCTTTCTTAATGAACAAAGTTTTATCTATGGTGCCTCTAGTAAAATTATTTTCAAGAAGAAAGTTTGATAATGTCTCATACCAGGCCCTAGGAGCTTGTTTCAACCCATAAAGAGCCTTATCAAGCTTATACACCCAATTAGGATGTTTGTTGTCCTCAAAACCTGGTGGTTGACATACATAAACCTCTTCTTTAATTTTCCCATACAGAAAAGCACTTTTGACATCCATTTGAAAAACTTTAAGATTTTGATAAGCAGCATAGCTAAAAACAATCGAATTGCTTCCAGTCTGGCTACAGGAGCAAAGGTTTCATCATAATCAATACCTTCTTCTTGTGCAAACCCCTGAACCACCAGTCTGGCCTTGTTCTTAACAATAAGCCCATTTTCATCAGTCTTATTCCTAAACACCCATTTAGTGCCTATTGCACACTTACCTGGAGGTAGAGGAACAAGTTCCCACACTTGTTGTTTCTTGAACTGAAGAAGCTCAAGCTGCATGGCATCAACCCATCCATTGTCCTTTAATGCAATGTGATAATTCTTTGGCTCTTGCTGACTAATGAAGAGAGCATAGAAGCAGAAATTTGACAATTGACTTCTTGTTGATACTCCAGCAGTGATATCACCAATGATTTGAGACATAGGGTGATTCTTCAGATCTTGATACACAATGAGATCAGTGCAAGTGTTTGTAGCAGGCTCAGCAGCAACAGATGGTGATGGTGAAGAATTTCCTTGAAACCAATCAGTTGATGGTAGTTCAAAGGAAGTTGAAGTTGTAGAAATCTCATCAGCATTTGTTGTGGATTGTGCTGCTGGAGCTGCAGGAACATCAGGTCTAGCTGAATCAGGCAGTTGATCAGTAAATCTGAAGAGGTGAGTACTACTATCATCATCATCAGCACCAGCAGTACCACCAGGTGGAGAACTGTTGACATGAGCAACAGCAGGAGTTTGATGAGGAGCATATTGTAGTATGTCCAAATCAAATATCTCCACAGGATTTTGTGGAATCTTGTCCTTTGGAGATTCATTAAACTTAACATGTAGAGTCTCTTCAACCATCTTTGTTCTACAGTTGAAGACTCTGTATGCTTTGCAAGTTGATGAATAACCAACAAAATATCCTGCATCCACCTTAGAATCAAATTTCTGGAGTTGATCCCTTGTGTTGAGAATGAAACAAGGACATCCAAAAGCTCTAAAGAATGAAATTAGAGGGGCCAAATGATGAAGAACTTCATATGGAGTTTTCATCAACCTCTTATTCACTAGAGCTCTATTTTGTACATAACAAGCAGTATTGATAGCTTCAGCCCAAAAAGTCATTGGCAATCCAGAGTCAGCCAACATGGACCTTGCAGCTTCAATAAGGGTCCTGTTCTTTCTCTCCACTACTCCATTTTGTTCAGGAGTTCTTGGAATGCTAAAATGCCTCTTGATTCCCTTTGAGAGGTAGAACTCATCAAGTGTATTGTTTCTAAATTCAGTTCCATTATCACTTCTAATACACTTGACTGAGAGGGAATACTGCTTCTCAACATACAACACAAAGTTGATAATCTTCTGAGGTGCTTCATCCTTTGAATGCAAAAAGAAAGTCCATACAAATCTGGAGTAATCATCCACAATTACTAGACAGTATTTCTTCTTAGCCATACTCATCACTCTCACAGGACCAAAGAGATCCATGTGAAGAAGCTGTAAGCAGGCTGTGGACTTAGGTTCTTCTATGGAAGGAAATGAAACTTTGTGCTGTTTTCCTTTTAGACAAGCAGTGCAGTCATCTTCACATTTGAACTCCTTCATAGGCAATCCCCTTACTAAACCATGGTTAATCAGCTGATTTATGTTTTTGAGATTAACATGACCCAGCCTTCTATGCCATAGTGTAGATTCTTGAGGGGAAGCCTTGGAAAATAGGCAAGGATGGCCTTTGAGATCTATTTTCTTAGAAAGATCTAAGGCATACACTCTTCCTGTCCTGTTGGCCTTAAGGAGAGTGTGTTTATCCAACACCTTGTCAATCAAACTCAGAACTTTGGATGACAGAATCCGGCAGTTCTGACTTGTGAAAAGAGCAACATGGCCTTTGTCACACATTTGACTGACACTCAAGAGGTTGTACTTGAGATTTTCCACATGGTTAACATCATCAAACTTTATTTCCCCATTGGAAACAAAGCCTTTGCCGATGATGTAACCCTTTGCATCATTGCCAAAAGATACAAATCCCTTCCTTCCTTGAGAGTAGTCATTAAGAAGTGATCTGTTTCCTGTCATATGCATGGATCCTCCACTGTCTACATACCAGATGCCTCTGTGGCATGTTGAAGAACCCTGCAGAACAAAGCAAATTAGTTAGATTTTGAGACCCAAACCTTTTTGGTTTTGGGCCTATTCACATCAACAGATGGTGGACTAACAAGTTTGCTAGAAATAACAGCTTGAGAGGAAGAAGATGGTGGAAAAGAGGAATCCTTTGGCTTGGACCTCCTTTTCTGTGGATTCAACATAGGAACATCTAATTGGTTGACTCTTCCCAATAGATGTTGAACCATCATAACCAGCTGTGTCTGATTTTGTGATAAAGCTTTCAGCTCTTCAGACACATTAGCACTGGAGTTTGATAAGTTCTTATGTTGCACCTTCTTCTTTTGAGCAACCTCAGCTGTTACCTGTTTAACCCCTTCCTTTTTGGATTTCTTTTTGGACTTAAGGATTACAGGATTTGATGTTGCTGGTACAAATGTGGCTTTAAACTCATTTTTCATTTTAACCATTTTCTCTTTAATTTCATCTTTATGTTTGAGTTTGGATCCTCTTTTGTACCAACAATCATCAGTGAGATGATTAAACAAACCACATACTTCACATGGTTTCTTTTTCATCTTATGTTGATCATCAACTAAAGAGGATGAAACTACTGAAGACTTGCTCTTCAGTACTTTGGAAGCACTATTTGCTTTCTTGACTTCCTCTTTAGTAGTCTTCAAACTCTTTCTACTGACAGTTTTCTTCTTTTCAGTGCTGTCAGTAGTTGGAGCTTGAACTTCAGGAGTTAAATCTTGCTCTCCAGTCCTTTCAGGACTTTCAGAAATAACTCCTGAGTTGACCAACTCTTTGATCATGTGAGTGTCAGCAATTGAACTATCAACATTAGCTGATAGGTTCTGAGAGGGCTTATTGCTGACTTCAACTTTTGATGATGCTTTATCAGAAAGTGAATCACATGATGAGGTGGATTGGTTATTGCTTTCTCCATCAGATTTCACCTCTACTCTTGGAGCAAAATCTGTAGGAGGAGCAGTGTGATTATAACCAATGCCAAACTTCACATTGGAAGCTGATTGCTTACTAAGAAGCATCTCAAAACCTTTGCATGATTTCACCCATCGATCACACTCTACTTGGGTGACTGCAAGGGTTTCTTTAAGACTTTTCTGGTCCTCCAGAATAACCTCTAGCTTAGCCTTTTCATCATTTAATTGGCATTTAAGCTTATAAATCTCATCATTTTTACTATTAAGAGCAGACTCATACTCAGCTTGTCTTTTGGAAATTGTTTTCTCAAACTCAAGTTTTTCATTTATTAATGCTACATTTGCCTCTCTAATAGAGACAAAGGCAGCAATGCAAGATTCAGAACATAACTTGGCTTTGGCCTCTGAAGATACCTGAGTTACCTGTGAAGATGATGCAGTTGAGCAGGAACCCTCAGTTGATTCCAGAGCCATAAGTGCCAGATTTCCAAAAGGACTATCACCACCATGTTGATCAGCACTTGTGAACAGTTGTTCATGACCAGACATGTCATCTGGCAAGCTGCTCCAATCAACAACTTCTGGGGTGAAGAAGCTATGTTGTTGAGGTTGAGGGGGTTGATGAGATGGTTGAGGTTCTGGAAGTGCATGAGGTTGTGGTACCATAGGAGCTTGAACTTGACTGGTTTGTGGCATGTAATAACACGGGTAAGGATAAGGCATTTGACCCTGAGGAACAAAATATGCAGGAGATTGTAGTTGAGACTGATGACTAGAATTGACAGGATGTTGCCCTTTGTTTTGTTGACTATTGCTAGGAAAAGTCACAAAAGGTGCAGAGGAATTAGATCCAGATGATCTACATTCTCTAGCAAAGTGTCCAAGCCTTTGGCATCTGTGACACCTCAACTTACTCTTGTCAAAACCAACTTTGGTTTTGCCAGAGAGTCCTGGGAACTTTCTTCCAGTTCTTTTGTAGAACTTCTGAGATCTGATATTTATCAAGGCCATTTGGCTCAAAATATCCATCTCTTCTAAGTCATCATCAGCAATCCCCTTGAGATCATCCATGATGAAGCATAGATTGTCATTATTACACCCAGAAAATTGACTATCAACACTCACAAATGCTGAATCAGAAATGTTTGAAGAGAAATCAATATGCTCATCATACTGGCATTCAGATGAAGCATATTCTGACTCATGACTAACCAGAGCAGTGTTGCCTGGTACAAAGTCCTCAGTGAGCTTACCAGATGAAGACAGTTTTCTCTTTTGTTCTATCTCTCTCTCAAATGTGAGCAATTTCCCATGAAGTTGGGTGAGAGATAGTTTGTCCAAATTTGCACTGGAGCGTAGGACAATGGTATATGTATCCCATCTCTCAGGCAGTGATCTGAGAAATCTGTTATTCATCTGAACATTAGTATACTCATGTTTGACCATTTTCAATTCAGAGATCAAACAAGAGAACCGCTCAAACTGTTGAGTCAGTGTCTCACCCTTCCTATGAGAGAATGTCTCATATTGTTGGGCAAGGATCTCTCTATTATTTGCCAAGACCTCATCTGTTCCTCCAAATTGTTCTTTCAAGGCATTCCAGAGGTCATGGGCAGATTCATAATGCATTAACCCAGAATAAATTTCATTGGGTAGTGCCATGGCTAGAATTCCATGAGCTTTTGCATCTATCTCAAACAATTTCTTATCCTCATCTGAGTATTGATCCTTCCTCTTCGGAACCATTTGATTGGTTTCCGGGTTATTCACCATAGGCTTGTGTGGACCATGTACCACTGATGTCCAACAACCTGAGCTGTTAACAGACAGGTGATGGAGCATACGACGTTGCCATATGTTATACTCATTCCTAACCAGCATTGGAGGCTTGGTTGAGGAACCAGTATTGTGAGGATCATTGGAAGGAGTAGTCATTTTGAAACCAAAAACAATTTTATTCAAGCAAAAATTTAGACACACCACAACAAACTCAATGAAAACCAAGAATAAGTCTCAGGATGAATGATTAAAAGCACAGAAAATTCAATCTCTATAACAGTTTCTTGCAAAAGAATGCTAATTCACTCAAACTTGGATCTTGAAGAGCAGTTTCAATGATCAATTATTAGATCGATCAATGATTAACCTGCTCTGATACCATTTGACAGGATCAACGATCACAAGTTTGAAGTATTAGAGTGTAATGCAGCGGAATGAAGAGAAGAATTAGTCAAATTATAGCAAGAGTTTGTTACTTGTAAACAAATGCGAGAGAATATTTTTCTGTGATTTGGAATGTTTCAATAATGCCCAATATTATTGCTAAATCATTCACAGTTACAATAAGGTTGGCACTCCTTATATAGAGTGCAATCACTGCTGTAATCACGGGATGGTGATTACTAGCAGATCTAGTACAAAAATAACTACTTCTTAACAAACTACTGAAATGTTCACAACTACTGAGAACATGTCAGAGTGCTAAGTATAAAACATGAAACAACTGAAAAGAAACTACTGATACTACAACGACTGAAGAACAAACTCTTCAGTCGTTTTACAAAACTACTGAAAAGAGAAAATATAAAACTACTGAAAGCAAACCGTCACAACTACTGAAGAAGTCCTCTTCAGCTGTTGTGACAACGTCTGATACTTTGTCTTCAGCACTTGTCTTCAGACTTTGTCTTCAGCACTTGTCTTCAGACTTTGTCTTCAGCACTTGTGTCTTCAGACTTTGTCTTCAGCACTTGTGTCTTCAGACTTTGTCTTCAGCACTTGTGTCTTCAGACTTTGTAATCAGTTGTTGTCTTCAGCTGTTGTGGACTTCAGTAGTTGTTGTGACGTCTGTGGGACTTAAAGGTTTTTCTGATCCGGCTCATTGGTTCTTTTGGTCCAACAGTATGCTTGTAAGAGTCTTGTAAACAATATTGATAAGTGTGCTGATGTGGAGGATGAATCTTCTTTGCAAGATCAAAAATTTTCAAATCTAGATCTGTCTAAGCAACTTGCTGTGATCGCTCAGCTAAGGATCCACAAGTCTCATCCTACCACAAACATCATTGGAGATGTTGATTCAGGGGTGAGAACAAGAGGACAAACCCATGAAGCAAATGTTTGTCTTCACTCTTGTTTCTTGTCCCAGATAGAGCCAAAGAAAATTGATGAGGCTCTAAAGGATGGAAGTTGGGTTGAAGCTATGCAAGAAGAGATTCTTCAATTCAAAAGGCAAAAGGTTTGGAACCTATGTCCTCTTCCTCAAGGGAAGACTACCATAGGAACCAAATGGGTTTTTAGGAACAAGAAGGATGATAGAGGACTTGTCATCAAAAACAAGGCAAGACTAGTTGTTCAAGGATATACTTAAGAAGAATGAATTGACTACACAGATGTTTTTGCTCCTGTGGCAAGACTTGAACCTGTTAGAATATTCCAGCTTTTGTTGCATCAAAGAATTTCAAGGTCTACCAACTTGATGTCAAGTGTGCTTTTCTTTATGGGGTGATTGATGAAGAGGTGTATGTCAGACAACCACCTGGGTTTGCAGATCTTGATCATTCTGATAATGTCTGCAGGCTTGATAAAGTTCTTTATGGGCTGCACCAAGCATCAAGAAAGTGGTATGAGACTCTATCTAAGTATCTCTGTCAACATGGCTACAAAAGAGGTACTATAGATGGAACTCTCTTCATCAAAGGAACAGGAAATGCCATAATGCTAGTTCAAGTATATGTAGATGATATTACCTTTGGGTCAACTAATCCAAAGCTCTGCAAAGACTTTGAGAAGCTGATGAAGGACATGTTTGAAATGAGTGCCATAGGGGAACCCAATTTCATTCTAGGAATTCAAGTGGAGCAAGTTGACAATGGCATCTTCATAAGTCAGTCAAAGTATGTACAGGACATACTTAAAAGGTTTAACATGACTGATTGTAAGGTTGCTAAGACACCCATAGCCAGAAATCACTCCCTTGGACCTAATCTTGAGGGGGACTGTGTTGATGAACATCTCTATAGGGCAATGATTGGGTCTCTTATGTACCTCACAGCTAGCAGGCCAGATATCATGTTTGCTACATGCATTTGTGCAAGATATCAAGCTAACCCCAAGATGTCACACCTGGTCACTGTCAAATTAATTTTATGATATCTCAAAGGTGCTTCATCACTTGGACTTTTGTATCCAAAGAATTGCGACTTTAATCTGTATGCTTATACAGATAGTGACTATGGTGCTTGCAACATGACTACAAAGTCTACATCAGGGGGATGTCAATTTCTTGGTGGAAGAGTAGAGTCTTGGCAATGCAAGAAACAATCATGTGTGGCATTAACTGCTGAGGCTGAATACATTGTTGGTGCAAGTTGATGTGCTCAAGTGCTTTGGATTCAAAATCAGATGCTGGACTATGGGTTTAACTTTAAAGAGACTCACATCCACATAGACAACAATAGTGCTATCTCCATCACAGAGAATCTTGTGCAGCACTCAAGGACAAAGCATATTAATATCATGTATCATTTGATTAGAGATAACTTTGAAAAGGGATTAATCAAACTAGTCAAAGTTAACATAAATGAACAATATGCTGATCTGTTCACCAAAGCTTTTGATGAGCAAAGATTTAAAAATCTTGTATCAGCTATTGGGTTGATTAACTTTGAATAGCTTTTCTTAAAACTTAATCATATTTATTTCTAAAACCTGTGTGTCCTAAGTTGTCTATTATATCACCTTCATAAGCCCTTGTTTTCTTTAGAAGAAAATCTTTTCAAAAGACTTTTCTTAGATTTTTGAAAATCTTGATCTCTTCGGAAGATTCAAAATTACCTTCGGAAGAAGTTTATGTCTTAGTAAACAAATAATTGCTTCAGTGATTTTACCTTCGGAAGAAATTTTTGAAATATCTTATGAAGCTTAAAATCAACTTAAGTACTTTGTATATTTTCAAAGAACAAGTTTCTTCCGAAAGCAATTTACCTTCGGAAGTATTTATTCTTCTTAGAATAAAAAACTCTGAGCGTAAATTCTCTTCCGAAGCAAAATTCTCAAGAACCTTTGAAATCTCTTCCGAAGCCAATTTGCCTTCGGAAGCTTTTTCTTCAGAACTTGCGAAACAAATAACCTTCTGAAGATGTCTCGACTTCCAAGAAAACTACTTTTTGGCCAAAAGTAAACTACTTTTCAGAGGTGGGACCGACATCCGGGTTTCAAAGTTTGTCCTCTTTTATTAACTTTGTCTCAAATCCTTTTCACATAAATGCCCAACGGTTCCCCTCTCTTTCACTATCGTCCTCAATCACACTATTCCTTAAACCTAAATTCTCCCAAACCGCCTTTTGTTCTTCATATTTCTTCATCCTTAAGCTTCTAAAATGGCCAACCTAAACCTCAGAAGCAACCCAGAGTTCTCCATGCAACTTCACAACCAACATAATTGGTGATCTAATCTGTGAGAACGCAAATAGTGATTTACGTGTATACCAAACCAAATAGTGCGGAATCCTATTTAATTGGTGATCTAATCTGTGAGAACGCAAGTATAATCGATCTAAGAATGAATCAAAACGTTAAGAACGATTGCAAGATGATTAACTGTGATCTATGAACTTGGAACAGGTGTTCTTGAGTCTTTGGACGGCTAGGGTACGATTATGTGCGTAGGTATTTGAATTGTTATGTTTTTCCATGAATTAAGTGGTATTTATAGGTTAGGGTTTTTCATTCGTACGACTGAACCATTAGCATGGTTCAGTCGTGCGACTGAAGCATGCGGTTGATCCATCCACACGACTGAATGTTCAGTCGTGCGACTGAATCAATCTCCTACCACAATCGTGTGATTGATCCGGTCTCCTGGTTCAGTCGTGCGATTGGTCCATTAGCATGAAGTGTTCATGCGTATGGTCCATTAGCATGGTCCATTCGCATGAATACTTCATACGATTAAGTTTAAACATATTTCTCAACCATTCTTGACTAAGAACTATGTAAACAACCACAAACCTATATAGTTAGTTCATTATAAGTTATCACACAATAAACAATGAAATATTAAACATTATATGCATCAACCACACATTATATTTCATTCATACCCATTCAATTACATATATGTAAGACATGAAAGACATTTACATTAAGTTCCTAAACTAGGTACACATGTATCTACAAACTCCCCCTTGGACCTAGTTTACATCATTGTCTAACATTCTTCATCAGCTCATCAAACTTCTTGTACTTCTCCTCCCTTATAACTCTAGTGTTTATCTCAAACGCGAAACAGAGTCTTATAACATTTTGGAACTGGAGGGCTTGTACAATGTCTTACGAATCATAAAACAGTGGCCGCTTGTACAATGTATATACATCATCAGCAGACAAGTTAGTCAGCCACATTGGGTCAAATACCCAAATAGTATCCATTTTGCTCTCTTTTTGCAAGACTATAACAGCTTTACCTATTCTCCAGTCGTAGTACCACCACTTGAAATGTGGAGTGAAGTCTTGTGGCATTTCCCTTAGAGGGATTCTTGACATTGTGCGCAGAGGACTCCACTTCAGCACTATCTTTGGCTTTCCAGTAATGGGATCAACTTTAGATCGTCTGATATACCTCGTCGGCTGTTGAGGTTTGAAGTTAACCCACTTGGTGTTGTACTCTTTCCTCAATGCAGCCTCAAACCAGCCTGACATTTTCTTTGGATTAGCATAGAGCAACTTTAGACGTGCCAGCTGGTTGAGCTCAAAACCAGGTAGAGTCTTTAGATCGTGTGGGATTCTAAAGTACTCTATGCCCTTTTCTCTCTTCACAGCATACACATTAAGATCCTCAAAATATGCCCACGCTATAATCTTTCCTGACACCTTTAGATGCTTCTTCACTTTGTAGAGCTTGGTGTAGGCACTCGCCTTTGGAGCAGTGCGTTGGGCTCGGATCTCTGCAAAACAAGCCGCCCATTCAGCCTTTTTGATGTCAACATCGGCCTGAGGCTTGGGCTTGGCTTTTTGACTTCTCTGCCTCCTTCTCCATCGTATTCTGACTGTCATATGTACCACTGTCAAGAGTATCCCCAAAGTTAGGAACCACATTTCCCTCTCGATCAGTATACTCTGGATAATGATCAGCAAAGACGTCCTTGATCTCGATTTCATCTATGTCATTGAGCTCATCATCACTCGTAACTTCAACAGTAGGAGCATCCTTGACAAACTCGTCCGGGTTGAGCCGGAACATCTCAGCAAGCTGGTCATCAGTAAGGTCATGAATGATTTCTCCTTCTTCAGGAGTATAGCTTACAGACCTTCTGACTATCCCTTGCAAATCAAGAATCATTGTAAGTTGAGACTTGATTTGCTTAAGGGGAGCAACATTGTATTCATTTTGCTGATATGCTTGATCTGCTTGATTTAAACATGTAACACATCAATCATTAGTCAATAATCAAGACAGTTAAACATTAAATATATATAAACATTAAGTACAAAAGTTTAATACATGATTCAAGTACAAAAGCTTTCAAATACATAAATATCTAATCATTACTTTTGCCCTGAAGCGCATGCTCGTCAGTAGGTGAGGCAAAAAATAAGGCTCCTTGGTCTTGACTTCTCTTTGTCCGTCTCTCTTGACCCTGAGCTGAGGCAGATGCAGCTGCATCTCCTTCTTCATCATCATCATCATTCTGCCTTTCCCTTGTCTCTTCATGATCACTTGCCTCATCATCATCACTATCATCATCTTCATCCTCATCATCATCGTCATCACCATCGTCAACACCATCGTCATCACCATCCCTTTCTCTTATCTTCAGAGGCTCATCCTTTGTTCCTTTGAGCTTGAGCATGATGGTCTTTTTGGCAGCCTCCAACTCCTCTATCTTCTTTGCTGATAGAACTTTATGCTCATGGAGTTGGGTAATCTCTTGACCCTGAGCAGTCATTTCCTGACCCTGATACTCTATTAATTGGGCCTGCTGTGAGATCTGCTATGCTTGGGTAGCGTTTTACTCCACAAGCTGTCGGATTTGTGCAGCTCTTTCTTCATCAGCTGCCAACAGCTTCATCACCATTCTGTTGAGTGCTAACACAACTGTTCCTCTACCCTAATGGGGGCAGAGATGAACCGGTAGTGAATGATGGGTGGGATGATGGTCCGGCTTGGTGGCTGGTGGTGGTTGTGATGGCAGTGGTGAATATGGGTGGTGGTATATGAGTGGGTAATGATGGGTAGGTTGTAGTGGTGGTGGAAGTAGTGTAGATGGGTGGTGGAGTGGCTGTGGTAGTAATGGTGGATGGTGTGGTAGTAGTTGTGGTAGTTGTGGTGGTGGTGGTGGTCAATGTGAACCTTGGCCTCTTCCCCTTCTTGCCGTAGGGTTGGGCCATTCTTTTTCTCCTCGAGCCCTTGGATGCAGAGGCTCCTCCTTGGCTACTGGGCGGGTCTGGGGTATAAGATGGATCAGTAGTAGCCTCCCCAGACTCACCTTGGTGTCCACCTACCGCCCTAATCCCTCTCTTGGTGGCAACCACCCTACTGCCCACCGTCCGAACTAATGGCTCCTCATCACTCTCCTCCTCCTCATCAGGACGAAAGTCCTAATGGAATCCTGCCACGTCAGCTCTTCCATGGGTGGATGGTGGAGATGTAGTATCTGTTGTAGTGGCCCTAGATTGGGTGGGGCCAGTATCTCCACCATCACCACTGTCACCGTCATCAGAATCATCAGATGAGACCACAATCGGCTCAGAGTCAGAGTCACTATCATCGTGACGTCGCCTCCTCTTCGCTGGCGCCACATAGTCCTCTCGGGTCAGATGCCCAAACAACCTCCTTACAGGGGGCTACACCTGCTTTCCCCGGTATACCCTCATCCTTCCTAGGGTGGTATCATCCATCACCTCCAGGATAACTGCGTTCTCTATCTCCTTGGGCAGTGAAGGAAGCTTCTGATCTATGATCATCTGTATGAAGCGAGGGTACATGCAGAAGCCTTCCTTGCCCTTAGCCTCTATGTTCTCCACCAAATAGGTGAAGATCATCCTCAAAAAGCTGAAAGGATGATTCAGAATCAGAGCCACATAGGCATTCTGAATCTGATCAGAGAGCTCATCAAAACGTCCCTTCCTTGAGGCTATACATCTCAGCAGCACATGGGCTAAGTATTTGAACAGGGGGCACAAGTTGCTCTTGTTGAGCACACCTGCGTTGATATCCCCCGAGTACTTAGCCCGTAGAAAGCATCCACGAACCGTCAGCGGATGTAGTCTGGTGGGGCAATCGCTTTCGTCTCCCAACTCTAACACTGTCCGTAGGTCCTCCTCACTGATGTCAATGGCATGGCCAAAGATAGAACTCCAAATCCGGTGAGGCTCTGAGGACCTATCTACAACAGCGCTTTCCCAGAAGGCCTGCTGTATCCACCTGTACGGTGTGCACGGGGTAGAGATCGCTCTCAAGATCCTCGATCTCCTCAGGAATGAAATGATGCCCACGAACTCGAGCGCGTTCCGGGATGTCAAATCAAGATGAGCACATATGTTGTGCTTTGTGCTCATCATCCACCGACTCGCCATGTTGCTGTAACAAAAGATAGATAAACATTAGAGTGTGTTTTACTGAATGGTAGATGAACTTATTGGACTTGAATCTTTCTGTTCTGTAGTGCGAATGGACATGCGACTGAGTCTGTGTCGTGCGATTGGCTTCAATCGTGCGATTAAGCTTGCGACTAGGCTTAGTCGTATGCTTTCCCATGCGGTTGACACAGTCGTGCGACTGAACTCAACCGCATTGTATAGTCGTGCGATTGTGCCAGCTCATGTCAGTCATGCGATTGTGCCAGTCGCCTAGCTCAGTCGTGTGACTGAAGTTCATCACTACGCCCATTCGCATGACAGTCTGTGTGTCCATTCAAATTTGAATCTTGCGCAAAATTTAAGGTTAGACGTCGTGGTTTGGCTCACTAGTCTAGCAAACTAAGTCTTGGTTCTGTTTAGGGCTTAAATTCAATCATTTAGGGCACAATTGGATGGACATTTGAGTGGATTACACCTCACTTTACCTGTATAATCACTAGAAATTGTCAGTACACAACAATCAGTGGTCTAGAATGAACAAATGGAAATCGGCCAGAGTAACGGTGTAGTTGTGCGATTTAGGGTGATTTGGGAGTGATGAATGACTGCGACCGACTCCCCCTCCTTTTATACTAGGGTTTCCTTCAATCGTGCGACTGAGCCCAGTCGCATACTTGATTCATGAGACTAGAAGTCAGTCGTGCGACTGGCACAGTCGGTCACCTTCAGTCGTGCGACTAGGTGTCAGTCAGGCGACTGTCTCATTCGGTCACCTACATTCATGTGATTGGTTCAACTTTGTGATCCAATCGTGTGAGTTTACTCATGCTTATGGTCCAATCGCACGTCTGGGCCATACGTGTGGTTTAGTCGTGCGATTGGGAACGTATGGTCCAATCGTACGGCTGGTCCATACTCATGGTCCAGTCGTGCGAATGACTCATACTTATGATTTTGTTTTTATGACCATTTGACACTTAGCCCTTTTTAACGATTGATAAAACATTTCAAGCATTCGATCATCTCAGACATGATCATTTTAACTTAGAAAACCTTTGATAACCTTAGACGTGATCCTTTTAAAACAAAACACTTTGTCACCTTAGATGTGACTCTTTTAACATGTGACAACCAGTTGGTCACCTAAGACTTGACCCTTTTAAGTGATTAAATCCCAGATAGAGTTCTGATGCGTAGTCCGACTTTTAACTACTAAATTAACTGAAATTAACTAACTTAACCAACTAGAAATAAACAAAACTAAAACATAATTTTGTATTTTTTGTGTGAGCTTGAAATCCTAAGATAAGTATCTACCAGATTTTTCTTTCTAGACAGTATAGCATCAAGTTACATTGATCATAACTGGAACAATTCATTATGGAATCATACAAGTTTATCAAGTCATTTGGGACATTTAACCAAAGCCTTTTGATGCTAGATTCTTGTTTTTATCGAGAGTCATTTGCAAGTTTAGGAAATCATACTAGAGCTATAAGATGCACACACTGATTTGGACTTTCAAGAGTTGCTTCTCACGATGATTGTCAGTATACTTGTTATTTTAAATCCATACACAAATTTTTGACACTCATTGGTGATGAATTAAGGTTTAATTATTTCAACAAACATTTGTGGATCCCACGCTTATATGGTAATCAACATTCCGCAGGAGATTTGCGGTCTATGGGTGTTTTGACAAGAAGAAACTATTCTAAGAGCTTTCAAAGAGATGTCAAGCCTCAGGTCAGTTCCATCGCACAGTAAAGAGGCGCCAACAACAATGAATTCTAGAATATTTAGGTTATGCTTATCCTCAGGTCAATGCCATCGCACATCAGAGAGGCACACAACCTATCTTCTTGTGAGAGCATTTTTTTTTCTTTTCGCAGATAACGCACCAACAACATTTTATGGTCATCCGCACACATTTGTGGCGTTTATTTGCTCGACACCCCTTATTGGATCTACATTGATTGTGTTAACCAGGGATAAGATGGGAACTCACAGCAAGTTGAACAATTTAGTTTAAATTTAGGTCACCAATGAGGTCTACTCATCTATTGTGTTGAATCTACCGACACATAACTTGCAACCTCTTAGTCTACTTTCTCTATGTTACCTTAGTAGCATACTAGTTTTACTATCATTTTTCTTTTTATTATGCTTAGTCTTCTCAGACTTATACTTCAAATTTTGCATCTTAATCAATTAAATTCTTTTAAGGTCCCAAACTCTTTGTTCCTGTGTACTATCATTTTCCATAAACATTGAATCAGTATCATAGATACGATCTCATTTCTATTAGCTAGACTGTCCTTCTCCCTCGTTTTTTTCTTAAGTACTGAAATTAAAATAACTAATCTAATAATAATTTCAACTATTCTACCCTAAAATTCTAAAACCGAAAATACTTTTTTTTTGCGTTTTTGGATTTTAAAGAGATAGGAAATTAAAATAGGAAAAATAAAAGAAGATAAGAGAAAATAAAAAAACGTTGCCGGACTAAGCATTTTCATTCTCTGTGATCACATCACTTTTCTTTTTCACCCCGTTGACCTGTAACAAATATAAAAATATTGGTTTATCAAAGGCTTTTGTGTAGAGGTCAGCGCGTTGAAAGTCCATATTAATTTTAACAACATCGATTAAATTATTTTCAAAACAATAACGTATAAAGTGATATTTAATTCCGATGTGTTTGGTCTTAGGATGTTGGACCAGATTTTTAGTTACGGCTATAGCAGCAGAATTATCAACATATATAGGAGTGTTAGAGAATTTCAAACCGTAATCTCGCATTTGCTGTTGAATCCAGATGATTTGTGAACAACAGCTTGCAGCAGCAACGTATTCAGCTTCACAAGTTGACAGAGCAACCGATGTCTGCTTCTTACACTACCACGTGACTAATCTTCTCCAAAGAATTGACATCCTGCTGAAGTTGACTTGTAGTTCATTTTGCAGCCGCCATTATCCTAATCGCTATATGCTGTAAGCTCAAAGTCATCGTCATGAGGATACCACAACCCAAGTGTTAAAGTACCCTTCAGATAACGAAAAATCCTTTTGACTCCGATGAGATGGTTGACCTTCGGCTTCGCCTGATATCTGGAGCATAGACACGTTGCGTACATGATATCAGGTCGTGAGGCAGTGAGGTACATGAGTGATCCGATCATTCCTCGGTACATGGTGGCATCCACCAGATCGCCATTTTTATCGGGTGCCACATCGTGGTTTGTAGCAAGTGGAGTTCCAGTTGCCGAAGCGTTCTCCATATCGAACCGACTTAGGATATCACCTACGTACTTGGTCTGATGTAGAAATATTCCTTTTGGTGTCTGATCCACCTGTAACTCGAGAAAGAACTTCATTTCTCCCATGGCACTCATCTCAAACTCAGCTTTCATTACTGCTTCAAATTCTTTACATAGATCTTCGTTTTTGGAACCGAAGATTATGTCATCAACATAAATCTGTATGAGCAGTAAGTCACGATCCTTTTCTTTGATGAACAGTGTACAGTCAATCACTCCTCTACGGAATCCGTGTTTCAGAAGATGAGTCGAGAGTTTTTCATACCATGCTCTGGGGGCTTGATGAAGCCCGTATAGAGCCTTGTCTAGCTTGAACACTCTATCCCAATGACACGGTTCCTCAACTCCCTCGGGTTGACTGACATACACTATCTCTCGGATTTCACCATGAAGGAATACACTCTTCACGTCAAGCTGATAGACTTTAATCTTCATATACGATGCATAGGCTAGGAAGATACGGATGGCTTCCATTCTTGCCACAGGTGCAAACACTTCATTGTAATCAATTCCCTCGACTTGTCGAAATCCTTGAACTACTAGTCGAGCCTTGTTTCTGATAATGACCCCTTGGTCATTCTTCTTGCATTTCAAAACCCATTAGTGCCAATGACCTTAGCACCTTTAGGTTTATCCACCAGAGTCCACACTCCTAACTTCTTGAATTGAAGAAGTTCTTCTTGCATGGCACTCACACAAGCCTCATCATTTAAGGCGTCACTTACATATTTTGGCTCAAATTGAGACACAAAACATTGATAAGCACCGTCTTGAAGGTAGCCTTTTTCCATGACTGAGGCATAATCAACTGAGTAGAGCTGATTTCGTGTCTGTACTCTTGATTGTACATCCCCTATGACATTGTCCAGACGATGATAAACATTTAGTCGAGATCCAGGAGTGGTGGGTACAACTACCTCATTATCTAGATTGTGAACCGCAGGTTCAGTATCCGAGACAAGGGGAGTATGGGGTTCCGAAGTGTCAGAGGCATCTACATCTGATGCTTGTGTACTTGAAGTAGTAGGAACCTGTGCCTCCTGATCCACCTGAACGTTTTCCACTTTTTCATCATCAGAAGAGGAGTCACTTACCTCCAGTGCTCCCCCTAAGTTTCTAGAAGACTGACCTTGTGGCCCAGATATCGTCGAGTCAACGGGCGGTGTGTTTAAGACATCATACATCATCTTTGTCTAAAGCTCATCATTAGAAAGAGTGAGAGTAATGTTAAAGGACTTGAAGAATCCATCATAATCAAAAAAGAAGGCGGGTCCTTTTCCTACAGGGGGGTGGTGAATCTCTGAACATCGACGTTGCACCACACTTCTACTTGACCTGATGAGTTGTTGTAAACCCTCTTATTCAGTATGTTGTATCCTAGAAAAATACCTTCTTCAGCCTTTTCACTGAACTTTCCTGACGGGTGTTTCTTCAGCAGTGTACATGGTGCGCCAAACGGTTCAAGAAACTCCAGATTAGGTTTACGTTGTTGGAGCAACTTGTAACACTTTCTACCATGTCTTTTAACCACCAAGACTCGATTCAAAGTGTAACATGCATTTGCAACTGCCTCATTCCAGAATTGGATAGGCAGTTTCGAGTCTGCTAGCATCGTCCTGGCTGTCTCTATCAAGCTTTTGTTCTTCCGTTCAGCAACTCCGTTCATCTGTGGAGTGTAGGCAGATGTGAACTGATGTACAATTCCCTTATCTTTGCAGAATGCCTCCATCCACTGATTCTTGAATTCTGTACCGTTGTCTGAGCGAATCTGACGTACCTTTAACTTGTATAGAGATTCCAATGTGGTCACAAGTTGTTTGAACGAATCAAATGTTTCTGATTTTGATTTCAGAAACATTACCCAAGAGAATCTAGAATAGTCATCGATGACTACATAACAATACAGATCTCCAGCGATGCTCTTTATGCTCACAGGACCAAAGATCCATATGTAGAAGTTCGAGAGGCAATTCAATAGAGTTGACGTTCTTTGCCTTGTGAGACTTCTTGGTCTGTTTCCCTTTCTTACATGCCACACAGAAATCCAGAAGTTGAAAGTTTTTGACATTAACTCCATTGACCAAATCATTCTGAATGAGATGATTCATCTTCTTAGGATTTATATGTCCCATTCTCCTATGCCAGGAGATGAATTCCTTCTCAGTTGCCTTTAACAAGAAGCATTGGACTTGATGATCGGTTGTGGAGACCTTTGATAGATCCAAGACGTGTAAGTCATTATACCTTGAAGCTGACATTAAAATTTGGTCCTCCGAAATGATGTACTCCTTCTTCAACACGTAGCACTTCTTGTTGTCAAAAACAACCTTGAAACCTTTGTCATAAATCTGTGATACAGAAAGTAAGTTATTTTGTAGTTGCTGAACATAGTTCACCTTGTCAAACTTAACTTTCTTATTTCCCACTTCTCCCTGTGTAGTGATGTAACCTCCTTTATTTCCAGCAAAGGAAACATTGTCACACCCCAACCTTGACGGCGGAAACGTCAAGGTGTGAGGGTTAAGATTGTTCACAGCCACATAACGCTATATTAAATTGCAAATATTATTTATCATAAGTCTTAAAATGAAATACAACCATAAGTCTTAAACAAGAGATAAGTTCAAACATAAATTAAAACATAGCATAACATTTTGTTTATTTAACTAGGTCCAAGTCCTAGTTTTAATGCAAGCTTCAAAGTCCACTTTAAACTTGGGGGTTTCCTGAAACATGATAAAAATAAGAGTCAACTAAAAATAGCTGGTGAGTTTCCAAGGTTTTCATACATAATATGAAAAAGGTTACAAGTAGCAATTCATGTCATAGGTCATAAGCAAGTAAGGTTATAGAACACATATCGTTACAACCAAACCTCGACTTGATTACAAGTATAAAAGATTGGCTAAGTGTATTTCGTTCCCATGATGAACAAGCATACGTCATTAGGAGTCGGCAATACCTCGACTTTAGCACCAAATAGGCTTGTCAGGCCCAAAGATCTAAGACGTCGCCAGGCTAGCAATAGTTAATGATTGTAAACAACTATGTATCTCATATAATCACTTACAATACACAAATAACCATGACAAAATAATAAGTTGAATTGCAAGTGATTTACAAGTCTCAAACGTGTATAAGTGTATCATGTATAAGCTATCATGTTTCACCCCAAATTAGTGTGAAAATATGAAAAAGGGGGCAAGGAAACTCACATGAAATAATAAGAAATTACGATGCTCCAACGATTCCTTTATACAAGATACCTAACGTATATATATATTCCAAGGTTAACTTTAAAGGTAAAATTAATAAATAAGTGTGAACTAGGGTTTCAACTTGAATTTGGGGTTTTAATAATTAGGGTAAATAAAATAATATAGCTAATTATATTTTATTTTCATAAAGATGAATGATTATAATTGAAACAATAATAATCATTAGCGAAATTTTACAATAAGCATTACTTAAATATTAACAAGAATTAATTAAGTATAACATTGCGTAAAGAAATAATAACCTAGAGATTAATCGTTTAAAACTTTATCAAAATAATTAATTGAGTAACTAATTATTTAAATGACTTGCAAAAAGTAGTTTAGAGTTATTCAAAATCATTTTATAAAGTTTTTAAACTTTTAATTGATTTTTATAAAGGTCTTATAATATCAAAACCTTAAATAGAAAATGATATTATTTTATAAATTCATGAATTTAAATAAGAGTTTAAGAAATGAATTTACTAACTAATTATAATATAACATAATTAAATAATAGATGAATAATTAACTATTTAAATAACTATTAAAATAACTATTTCAATAATTATTTATTTAAAACATAATATTTAAAATAATCTACATTTGAACCAATATAGTTTTATAACATTTAAATTACATAAAATAACTAATAATATATTTTTATTAAATTTTTGTTACCTTTTACAAAGTAATTAAATTTAAAAATAAAACATAAGTTTTTAAAACCTTTTAAAAATTTAGTTTAATATTTTCAGAAATCTTTTAGTTAACAAAATATATTTTTTTCTTAGATTAATTAGTATAATAATAGTTTTTAGAATAAAAGAAATGTAAGAAAATAATTAAATAAAAGGTTGGCAGAGGCCCGGTTCGAACCCGGGACCTCCTGCCTAGAGTCGGGAGTCTTTACCAGTTGGGCTAAAGCCCCAATCTGTTTAGTTTTCGAAACTAATCTTATACATCCATTAATTAAGAAATCCCCCAAATCGATATAAACCCTAGAAACGAATTGAATCCAATTAAACATCAGATGATTATGATAATGAAATTGATGTTAGGGCTTTGTTTCCCCATGTTAAAACGATTACAATGATATGTGAAACTTACATGATTTTATTCGAATTGATGGTCTTAGATTGCAGACGACTCGCGACCAAGAGCAGGGTCTGATCGAGGTTTTGTTGATGTTTTTGATCCAATTGATCACATGGGAAGCTTATACTGATGGTAATGAGTATTAGCCCCCAACAAATTTTGATTTAAGTTGCTTCGAACATGGATAACGACAATGTTGCAGGTCGAAGATGAAGGTGATAATCCGATTGTTATGTGTATGTGTTCGTGAATCAAATTGGAGGTTCAGTTAGCTTCTCAACATCAAACGAAAGGTTTAACTTCAGTTATATGGTTTTAATTTGGTCAGTTATGTTTGAACGGATCAAAGAATCTACTCGGGTGTTTCGGTTTCATGTCAAGCCAATTAACCATTCATAATACATATTTAAATGATTCATTAGTTCGAAACTGATGTACGAAGGTTAAGAAGTGGTTTAATTGTATTAAAATCCGACGTTTCGTACGTGTGAGGCTCGCCGGAGCCTTGGCCGGAGATGGAAGAGGCCGACGGGGTTGGGTTTGGGTGTTAACCGACTTTACACATTTGGTCCCTGTGATATTAGTATTTACTATTTTATGAACAACCTTTAAATCAAAGTTTCATGAATTATATTTTTAACCCCTAAAACTCAAAACTCATTATCTGTATGTTTTAAACATTTCTATGTTTAATAACTTTCTTTCTTTTTATTAAATAATAATAATAATAATAATAATAATAATAATAATAATAATAATAATAATAATAATTATTATTATTATTATTATTATTATTATTATTATTATTATTATTATTATTATTATTATTATTATTATTATTATTATTATTATTGTTATTAGTATTATTATTACTATGATTATTGTTTTTATTATTATTATTTTTCAATTAATAATAACATATTCAATTTAATTGTTTTCAATATTCCCTTAAATAAAAAATATATATATATATATATAAAATAAAGAAACAAGTATAAGAAACTCACAAGTTTGAAAATGACAACAGTGGTCCTTACAAGAATATAACGACGTTAACTTTTGATTAACGAAATTACGAGATGTTACAGTCTCCCCAACTTAAAAGAATTTCGTCCCGAAATTAAGAATGAACTTAAATGAACAAAAGGAGTTATAATGAAAGGTAAGTGTACAACGGCCAGTGATAGACGTTTGATTACGGATGAGATGTTTCACTTTATGGAACCTTACAAGTCTCTTGACATGATGCATACCAATTTGAACTCTTCCAGTGAAATACGAGACGCTTTGAAATTTGGCATATGAAACGTTGAAAAAAAACGATGACGCGTTACCGTGGTAGGTTAGACTTATAAGCCACAACTTCTAGAATATAATCTCGTAGTAAAGTGATGTATTGAAATCAATAAAAGACCACAATTGTAAGAAAGGTTAACCGTCAGGATTTAAGAATCCCAAACGTCACTATATGAAATGATCTTAACGCATATCTTGTGAATATGTATCTCTCCTTTGACCAACCATCGGTCTAAGAATAATACGATATGCGAACATTTTGGAATAAGTTCACGACGATGGTTAGGAACATTATTAAAAGCAGGAAATGAATTGATCATCCCAATTAATGATCGATGTTTAATGACATACCACGGTATACGACTATTTGAGATAGATACAAGCCAATTTCTCGACCTGTTAACCCACATAAATCAATATGAAATCAGTTAATCGGTCTATAATGCACCAATTTTCAGTATGACATCCAAAATAAGAGACATTCGGAGATGAGAAATTGAGCAGGAGATTCACGGGAACATGAGGGTTAGGTTTTGTCATATGTGAAGGTAAGACACTTGGACACATGCCAAGTTATGTCTTTTCTTTTATGCCAAACCCATGACTACAAATTACGAAATTTTATGAACCTTTATATCCACATCGCGATGAAGATAATAACAAGTCTTGTTGTTCAAAAACCAAGATAGAATTTCAATGAGTTTCAAGGTTATGGGTTCAAAAGCGATTCAAGAAATGACGCAAACATTAAGAATAGTATTTGTAAACATGTTTTGCAAGGTAGCAAGTTTCCAAGTACAGTTTGCATACGCAGTTCATCAAACCCATAAGCACATCTGAGAAAATTAGAAAGACATGAACACAAGTTGATAATGCCTTTATTTAGCAGAAAGATTGTTTAAGAAGGCTACCATCACACAATCATGTGTTGATGACAACTCAAAATGAAAATTGATAAGTAAGAAATAAATGGTTCGATGTAGCTAGATCGAGTCAAAACATGAAGATAAAGGGAAAGAAATCGATTTAAGAATTCAAATGCTCCAAGCTCGGAATCAAAATCAACCTAGAGTGATCGGGTCTCCTTTCAAGTTCAGAAATCATGCATTGGCTTGATAGGTCCAAACACTAACATTGGTTCACCTTCAAGTTACTACATGTTTCTTGTCACTTGATTAAAACCTTGGTAAGTTGGAGATCAAGAAATGAGAATAGTCATCAAGGTGTGGTTTTCACTCCTAACTTGATGGTGTATTCCCAAGGTATGACCACTAACTTTACCAATCAAAAAGTTCGATCCCAACTCCTTGTTGAGGATCCACAGAAGTAAGACGAGGTAACTCACCATTAATGTAAGGGAAATCACTCCTATCTTAACGGTGAAGTTTTACAAAAACAAAATATAACGAGATGAACTTCTTCATCAAAATCCAGAATTCACTCCTACTTTGATGAAGTCGTCTCATTTGAACAAATACAATTCATAAAGATGATATTATCATCAAGGTATGGAATTCACGCCTATCTTGATGACTGAATTTCATAATAGCAAGAAAACAATCGAAGATTGACATTTGTCACCAAAGTACGGGTTTCAATCCTATTTTGGTGAGATCATGTCATTTGTGAAATGCCATTCCAGAGAAAATAATTAAAGTCAATCCTCGGGATAAGGAAATCACCCCGATCCAGAGGATGAAATTCTTATAAATCACAATTGGAAACCATTTATCGAAACGAATAGAGAATCATCAAAGTAAAGGAATCACCCCTGTTTTGATGAGTTAGAATCATTTAGGAGATACGGGTGTTCTTAGTCATAGGTTGACTTGCAAACACTTGCATCTCTCACGGTACAGACAGTACGGAGTTTGACTTAACAACGAAAAGAAAATAATATCAATTAGTAATTCGGAAAATCTCAAGTTACATCAATGTAACAAAAGGAAAAATCATGCTTACAAGCTTAAGATCAAAGTTCAAGATAACAGAAGTTGTTGTGGTGTTCAAATCTTGGATGGTTTCAATCGGGAAGACGAAATCAAGGGCAGGAAATTATGCAACACCACAATGAGATGTGAACATTCGATTCACAATCGAAAGGAATACATGGACTTCTCAAGATATGAGGTCAACCATAGCCTTATTGAAGACACGCATACTTATAAGTGATCACTCATCTCAAGGGTTTCGAGTCAAGTAAATGGATTCAATGATCGAGTCAACTCACCATTTACACTTTGCCTAGACAAAGTATCCCGAGATGTAAGAATTCCACCTATAGCATTGCATGTTCTTAGTTATGGGACACATCCTTAAGAGAACTTGAGAACCATAAGTAACGGTTTAAAGTTTTTGATGACCATTCGGTTTAGATTCCCAATATCTTTGGGTATATTAAGATCCATGTTCACGTTGGTCAAGATATAGAAATAGTTACATGAAACGCTCAACGTACAACGGTGTTTAAACGTAAGAGTTGAAATGTAGGTTAGGTTCAATATCAACAGGAACATTATGTATGATAAGAATGAAGAGATACCAGTTCAAGGAATCAAAGATTTTTAAGATACAAAGAGGATGGTTCCATTTGGTAACGCATTACCATTTGGAATCGTTGACACGTCAAGGTAAATTGACCCATTTGCCATAGAGACTTGTGTACGTTGACCATAGTTTATCACTCATCCCAGAAAACCCCAGGTAAGCATAACTGGTCTCACAATGAGATTTATACGATATGCTTGCCTTAGCCCGAAGGCCTTTTGCCAGGAAATCCAGAATACAGGTGTCTATGTGTCACACAAATTCCTTTGGTTTATGAAATCAAAACCTTGATGGGATTTTCATAGATTAGACATAGAGTCTAAGGAATTGAACCCAGATGATAAGTGTAGATTCCACATGTCGTTGAAAATAAGTTTAGGAAGTTCATTTGTCGGGGAGGGTCAAAGAGTCAAAGTTAAGTTTAGGAAGACAAGTAACTAAGTTTAAGCATACATAAGGCAATCCTATGCTAAGGCATCAAGTTGCACAAAAGGCATAGCATTATGTAGCATGCAAACAACATGTAACCACAAAGGTATAAGAATCTTTCTATGAGGTTCATGCAACTATAGTCTAGATCACCATTTCTAATAACCTAAATCCCTATAGTTATGGGCTCTGATACCAATCTGTCACACCCCAACCTTGACGGCGGAAACGTCGAGGTGTGAGGGTTAAGATTGTTCACAGCCACATAACGCTATATTAAATTGCAAATATTATTTATCATAAGTCTTAAAATGAAATACAACCATAAGTCTTAAACAAGAGATAAGTTCAAACATAAATTAAAACATAGCATAACATTTTGTTTATTTAACTAGGTCCAAGTCCTAGTTTTAATGCAAGCTTCAAAGTCCACTTTAAACTTGGGGGTTTCCTGAAACATGATAAAAATAAGAGTCAACTAAAAATAGCTGGTGAGTTTCCAAGGTTTTCATACATAATATGAAAAAGGTTACAAGTAGCAATTCATGTCATAGGTCATAAGCAAGTAAGGTTATAGAACACATATCGTTACAAACAAACCTCGACTTGATTACAAGTATAAAAGATTGGCTAAGTGTATTTGGTTCCCATGATGAACAAGCATACGTCATCAGGAGTCGGCAATACCTCGACTTTAGCACCAAATAGGCTTGTCAGGCCCAAAGATTTAAGACGTCGCCAGGCTAGCAATAGTTAATGATTGTAAACAACTATGTATCTCATATAATGACTTACAATACACAAATAACCATGACAAAATAATAAGTTGAATTGCAAGTGATTTACAAGTCTCAAACGTGTATAAGTGTATCATGTATAAGCTATCATGTTTCACCCCAAATTAGTGTGAAAATATGAAAAAGGGGGCAAGGAAACTCACATGAAATAATAAGAAATTACGATGCTCCAACGATTCCTTTATACAAGATACCTAACGTATATATATATTCCAAGGTTAAGTTTAAAGGTAAAATTAATAAATAAGTGTGAACTAGGGTTTCAACTTGAATTTAGGGTTTTAATAATTAGGGTAAATAAAATAATATAGCAAATTATATTTTATTTTCATAAAGATGAATGATTATAATTGAAACAATAATAATCATTAGCGAAATTTTACAATAAGCATTACTTAAATATTAACAAGAATTAATTAAGTATAGCATTGCGAAAAGAAATAATAACCTAGAGATTAATCGTTTAAAACTTTATCAAAATAATTAATTGAGTAACTAATTATTTAAATGACTTGCAAAAAGTAGTTTAGAGTTATTCAAAATCATTTTATAAAGTTTTTAAACTTTTAATTGATTTTTATAAAGGTCTTATAATATCAAAGCCTTAAATAGAAAATGATATTATTTTATAAATTCATGAATTTAAATAAGAGTTTAAGAAATGAATTTACTAACTAATTATAATATAACATAATTAAATAATAGATGAATAATTAACTATTTAAATAACTATTAAAATAACTATTTCAATAATTATTTATTTAAAACATAATATTTTAAATAATCTACATTTGAACCAATATAGTTTTATAACATTTAAATTACATAAAATAACTAATAATATATTTTTATTAAATTCTTTTTACCTTTTACAAAGTAATTAAATTTAAAAATAAAACATAAGTTTTTAAAACCTTTTAAAATTTAGTTTAATATTTTCAAAAATCTTTTAGTTAACAAAATATATTTTTTTCTTAGATTAATTAGTATAATAATAGTTTTTAGAATAAAAGAAATGTAAGAAAATAATTAAATAAAAAGGTTGGCAGAGGCCCGGTTCGAACCCGGGACCTCCTGCCTAGAGTCGGGAGTCTTTACCAGTTGGGCTAAAGCCCCAATCTGTTTAGTTTTCGAAACTAATCTTATACATCCATTAATTAAGAAATCCCCCAAATCGATATAAACCCTAGAAACGAATTGAATCCAATTGAACATCAGATGATTATGATAATGAAATTGATGTTAGGGCTTTGTTTCCCCATGTTAAAATGATTACAATGATATGTGAAACTTACATGATTTTATTCGAATTGATGGTCTTAGATTGCAGACGACTCGCGACCAAGAGCAGCGTCTGAGCGAGGTTTTGTTGATGTTTTTGATCCAATTGATCACATGGGAAGCTTATACTGATGGTAATGAGTATTAGCCCCCAACAAATTTTGATTTAAGTTGCTTCGAACATGGATAACGACAATGTTGCAGGTCGAAGATGAAGGTGATAATCCGATTGTTATGTGTATGTGTTCGTGAATCAAATTGGAGATTCAGTTAGCTTCTCAACATCAAACGAAAGGTTTAACTTCAGTTATATGGTTTTAATTTGGTCAGTTATGTTTGAACAGATCATAGAATCTACTCCGGTGTTTCGGTTTCATGTCAAGCCAATTAACCATTCATAATACATATTTAAATGATTCATTAGTTCGAAACTGATGTACGAAGGTTAAGAGGTGGTTTAATTGTATTAAAATCCGACGTTTCGTACGTGTGAGGCTCGCCGGAGCCTCGGCCGGAGATGGAAGAGGCCGACGGGGTTGGGTTTGGGTGTTAACCGACTTTACACATTTGGTCCCTGTGATATTAGTATTTACTATTTTATGAACAACCTTTAAATCAAAGTTTCATGAATTATATTTTTAACCCCTAAAACTCAAAACTCATTATCTTTATGTTTTAAACATTTCTATGTTTAATAACTTTCTTTCTTTTTATTAAATAATAATAATAATAATAATAATAATAATAATAATAATAATAATAATAATAATATTATTATTATTATTATTATTATTATTATTATTATTATTATTATTATTATTATTATTATTACTATTATTATTACTATGATTATTGTTTTTATTATTATTATTTTTCAATTAATAATAACATATTCAATTTAATTGTTTACAATATTCCCTTAAATAAAAAAAATATATATATATAAAATAAAGAAACAAGTATAAGAAACTCACAAGTTTGAAAATGACAACAGTGGTCCTTACAAGAATATAACGACGTTAACTTTTGATTAACGAAATTACGAGATGTTACAAACATGTCCTCCCTTAATCTGTTTGACGTTTGAGAGGAGTGACAGGTTCCCAGTCATGTGCCTTGATGCCCCACTATCAACAATCCAGGTATTTGTAGAAGCACTATAGCAGACACCCTGCACATTTAAAGGAAATGATTAGTTTAGGTTAGGTACCCAAGCCTTAACTGGCTTGGGTGACCCAGAGGCATCACACATCATAAATTCTACCCACTGTCCATTTGAAGGTGAGGGCATATCATGCTTCTTAGTGTTCTCAGTATCAGACATTTGATTTGATTTTTCTTTCCATATGCCAGTTTTGTGCAAGGCCTGTTTGTGATAAACAGACGACTGGCTTATGGTTTGAATTTTAGTTTCATTATTTTTTTTAGGTGGAGTAATAGAACTCCTATTAAAAGAAATCTATTTAGTATAATGTAGTTCAACTTTCTTTCTTGGTGTCTGATACTGAGGACAATTAGAAGCAATGTGTCCTCTCTTTCCACAATTGTAGCACGATCGACCTTCAACATGTTGGGAAAGACGTCTCTGTGGCGAAGTGTGTGAGACCAGTGTGACTTTGGGCTTGTTGGATTTTGTCACTTCTTGTTTAGATGTTTTATCTTCTTTAACATGATTAATTGTTTGAACCTTTTTAACATCTTTACCTTTTTGTTAATTTGGACTTAGACATGAATCACGTGATTGGTTAACTTGTTTGGTCTTTTTGGGTTCATTATTAGACGTTGTTGAACCTGACTTTACCTTAACCTTCTCAAATTGCTCATCCAAATTAACGATATGCATTTTACCCTTAGATTTCAAAGTCTCCTCCTTCAGTTTAGTGACAGATTCCACCGTTTGACACGTGGAATCTGGATCACTAACTAGAGGAGTGGTCACCACATGATCCTTAATAGGATTGTTATTTACTGGTCGACATTTAGTATTTAACAAGATCTCATGTGGTGGTGGAACCACTTTGTAACCTAATCCCTCCTCGTTATTTTGTTCTTTCACTAAGTTTTTAACTATGTGAGAAGAACTAGTCCAACTGTGCAGTTTTTGTTTTAAGGAATTAACTTCGACTTCCAAAACTGCTTTTTCCTTTTTAGTTTCTTCAAGGGAGTTTAAATAGAACTTAATGTCATTTGCTTGGTTAAAAGCCACAACTTCGGTTTCCCTAAGTTGTTTATTTAACAGTTCTATTTTCTCTTTGTAACTGTGCTCATTTAGTTTTAAAATGTGATTTGCTTTTGTGCACAGTTACAAGTCCTTTACTAAGCTATCGTTGTGATCTAATAACCTAGCAAATTTCAAATCTATGCTTTCCCTAAATTTATTACATTCATAACAAGCATGATTGTCAAACAGTTGGTCTTTAGTACTTACCTGAGAAGATTCAGTTGAATCCGCCATCAATGTAGAGGTTGACTCTTCAGCTGCTGGAGATTCTGAACATGTCGTTTTGGTATTTTCTTCAATCAGGGGTTTGACCACTTTCGTAGTATCTTCAGTTTCTGACATTGCTAGTTCGACCGCGATATCAGCTTCACTTTCAGTATGGTCATCCAACACCTTGACATTTGCAATGTTAGATTCTCCCGGAGACACAAATTTGAAGGTCCAATCTTGTCCTTCGTCACCTTGAGCAGTCAAAGCCTTTGTATCTGTACTAGACGAGATAGCTCCACCTGTTGGTTTGTCCTGACGGTTAAAAGTCGAGAACGGGTTGCCGTTGCCTGTCTTTTTGGGCTTTACACACTCACGTTTAAAGTGGCCCTTCTCTCCACAGTTGAAACAGGTAACTTTGGACTTATCGAAACCAAAAGTAGTGTCTTTAGTGGCTATCAAATTTTGTCCCGTCTTTTTAACAAACTTTTTAGCTCTCCGCACAGCACTGGCCAATGCCCATATTATGTTCATTCTTTCAAGCTTGTTCTTGTCTATCTATTGGTAATCTTCATCTGCTAGATGGCAGTTACCAATCTTTCCTGCAACCAAACCGTCATACGAGTAAACAACAGCTGCCAACAGATCCATATGTTCTTTAGCCACCTCCACAGTGATATTCTGTAACACCCGGAAATTTATTATTTTGAAGCCGGCGAAGAAAGAAAAGAAATAAAGTCCAAAGTTGAGGGACCAAACTCGCCAACGAAGAAAAGTTGGGAAATGTGGTGGTATGTGTAGGGAGAGGGCAGCCCACTCTCCCCACACACACTAATTTTCAGCTCACAAGAAAGAGAAGAGGAAAAAGAGGAGAAAAATGAGAAAAAGGGGTTGTTTCGGGTGATTCGGGTGTCCAAATCCGTCGAGTGGCAAGCCAAATCGAAGCTCTTGTCTTTGTGCTCGATTGTGTGAGTTCTAGGACCCCACTTTTACTTGTTTTCAACTGATTTTGGGGCTGGAAGATGTTTAAAACCCGTTTTTATAAGTGTGTGTGTTTGACCCATTTGGGTGTGATGTGTATGATGTGTTTAGAGTATGATTTCGGGCTTGTGTGTGCTTGTATAGTGTTATGGTATGCATTCCTAAGGTCCAGGAGGGTTGATTTAGGCTTAGAATGGGTTTGGATGAGCTTGGAGGCCGAAAATGGCAGATTGGGTTCGGGATGAACTCCATTCTGCATCAGCTAGGGCTAGGCGACCGAATGAAGGCCATACGGCCGAATGAAGGCGATTGAGGGTCATTCGCACGACTGGGATTCATTCGCACGATTGAGGGTTCAATCGCACGACTGGGAGTCCAGTCGCATGAGGATTGCACGACTGAGGGTTCAGTCGCATAGATGCTTAGTCGCATGAGTCCATTCGCATGAGGTTAGTCGCATAGGTGCCCATTCGCAGTAATCCCATTCGCACAATGTTCATACGCACGATTGGATGTTCATTCGCATAGATGTTCATCCGCATGAGTCCAGTCGCATGATGTTCAGTCGCATGGAGGCCATGCGACTGAAGGGTGTTCATACGCCCGAATAGGGCTGTTGCACTCGAAGGAATGTGTAGTTTGACTTCTGGCCTTCGGGGAAAGGTGCAGATGTAAGTTTTGACGTAAGGTAATCTGTAAGAGCATGTAAGAGGATGGTTATGGCCTTAGAGAGCATGTAGGGCATGATGATGAGGATGTTGCATGTTTATGCATATTATGAATGTATGATGTTGCCCTGTATGATGATGATGAATGTGTATGATATGTTCCCTATTATGATGTATGCTTATCTTTCTTGTGGCTTTACATGTCATGCTAATGAATGAATGAACGAATGAATGAAGTATTATGTAATGTAAAGCGAAAGATAATGAAAGAGGAACATGAAGTAAGAATGCATGCATTAATGAATGATGAATGAACGAAAGAAAGGCTTGCAAGCATATATATTGGGGTGAGCGACTTTGTGTTGCAAAAGACTCAGATGAAGTGTAATCATTTAGATTGCCTATGAGGTGAGCAACCTCGTCGTTGCAAAAGACTCGAGTAAAGTGCTATCGTAATGTTGCCTTGGGGTGAGCAACCTTGTTGTTGCAAAAGACTCGGATAGCTTGCTATCGTGATGGGCAATTGGGGTGAGCAACCTTAGGGGTGCAAAAGACTCGGATAGCGAGCAATCATTGAGATTGCCATTAAGGTGAGCGACCATGTTGTCGCAAAAGACTCGGAAGACAGAATGAACGAAAAGAATGGAAGATAATGAATGAGATCAAAGATAATAATGACATTATCTATGTATACGTATGTTGAATGATCGCTTGATAAAAGGAATAGTTTTAATGAAAGTAAAGTATGTTTTATTATTAAAAACTAGAACTCACTCAGCAACGCTGACTTTTATTACATTTTCCAGTGGGCAGGTAAATGATTGCTGAGGATGGCACGGCAAGGCTACTCGGCTCTTTTGGGATGGCATCCAATTATATAGCTTTTGTGATGTAATGCTAACATGAATTTTGTAACCGGATAATGATGTATTATTTGGCAAAAGTAATTATAATGAAACGTGATGTCATTTTTGAATGTTTCCGCTGCAATGATTTCTTAATGTAATGTAATTATATGTTTTATGTGCGATGAATGACCAACTGTAGGCGTCCCGGGAACGGGGCCTTACAAGTTGGTATCAGAGCCAAAGTTTAAGTGAAATGGGTAAATTTTCAAAATAAGCCTTAACTTAAACTGAAAATGGGACGAATGGGGAATGGGATGCCAAACTGAGTAGCTGCGTGCCATCAGGTATTTTCTTAAAGTTAACCGGTTTATGTGCGCATGGTATATGTTATGTGTTGTATGTAGATTTGAATACTGATGTAGTCAGGACAGGTAATACTTGGGGTATGAAGAGTAAAGTAAGTGGCTAATCACAACTGGCCACTGTAATTAGGGACTTACTATACTTGACATAAACTGAGTTGTTTCCTTGAATGACCGTGTTGGTGTTTGAATCTTTCAGTGTGTTAGAGAATGGCTGGTGGTAGATCTTCTAGAGCTTCTAGGGGTGGAGGCCGTGATGGCCCTGTTGCCACCACGCCCTAAAAGAGGAAGGCCTAGAGCTGAGAAAGAGGTTCCTGCAGAACCTGAGACTCCTCATCCAGAAGCTGGGGATGAGAGTGCGAACTTGAGGGCCTCGGTAAAGGAGGCTGTTGTTGAGGAAGTACATCAGGTCATGCAGACGATCTTACCGTCTATGGTGACCGAAGTCATCAAAGCTGTGAAGGAGGGAGAAAGGAAGGAGAGAAACCGGGCCTCGAGGGAGCAACCGGAGCCTGAAACGATTTTCTCTGGTAATGAGGAGGAA